>PVJH01006858.1:0-97924 GCA_004026705.1 Nesogale talazaci
AAAAAAAAAAGTCATGTTCAGAAACGGTAGGAGAGAAGGAGCTGTAGGAACAGGAAAGAGAGAGAGCAGGTGCAGTGAACAGCATTATCTTGAATGAAGGAAGGAATTGAATGAATGAATGGAATACAGCGAATGGAAATAAAATTGTTGAACATAAAATTGATTAACTCCTCTGTACACCTGTACTCTATTCACAACCAAAGGAGAAAAGAGAGCGAGAGAGAGACTGGCAGCAATAAAAAAAAAAAACAGCAAGTGTTTGTGTCATGTGCAGAAGAAACTAAGTGAGCAGAGTCAGATAGAACAATCAGAAAAATAAATTCAGTTTTAAATTTTTCTTACATTAATTCATGGAAGTTGAACTTACAAAATGTTTTGCTGTTTTAGCTATAAGGATAGTATTATTAAATAAATAAGACACTTCTTCTGAAACAGTGCACACAACTGTGCAGAGTCATGTAAGTGCCATCCATGGGCCAGCGTCATCGCGGTGGTGCGCACGCTCCACACCCCACTGGAGGCAACTGAACCAGAGAAGAGGCTGTGTGGTGTCTTGGCTACACCTACGTCCGAGAGGCCACAGGGACAGATAAAGGCTGTAAGCAACCGGAAAGGGTAAGTACTAATTGCTCAAGGTGTGCTGACTTTCGTCTATTTCTCATCTACTTCTAGGTGATCTGTATAAAATGATACCCACTGGTCTCTTTCTTAGGGAGAAAGTCAAGACTTTTGATTCCTGTGAAGATTTACCTCCTCAGAAGCCAGGCAGAGCAACTCGACTCCGTCTTTCATGATCCTTAAGACGTGAAATAGATGTGCAGGCTGTGGGCTTGCTGCTTCTTCCTGAAGGATATAGAAATACCCCCACTCCCTAAACCCTTTATTTTTCCTCAGCCCGCCTAGGCAATCAGGGAAAAAAGACAATACTTTAGAAGATGTAATTTTGTCCCCTGCCTCAGGTAACCCTGGGAAATATATAACGCCAGAGAGGCAAAGCTATTAACTTAAGGGAGAAGAGGAAACCACTAATTATTTTGACTAATTTTGACCAAAACACTTGAATTTTGAAAGTTTGTTGATCATCCTTAGAGATTCAATATACATATTTAGGAAATCCTCATGCACGTATTTCCATATTTTTGCATATGATGCACTCATCTACACAATGTGCATCCAAATATATATATATATATATAAACACACACACATATATATATACACAAAACACCTGCATGGTATGTGAAGGAAAATAATGCATGAGAGGCAGTTTGGTTGGCAAGAAAATGTATACTATACCCATTATCTGATTAAATTACAGTATATCGTGTTGTTATCAATGAAATATTATTTAAAGTTTGGTCTGTCCCTATTGTTTTCAGTTCTTGCTTTGTCTACCATTTGTCCTCATGGTTGACCCCCCTGTTTCAGACTAGGGGGATTTATTTAGATATTTCTGCTTACATGAGCCTAATGCTTATATAAAGAGGTCACCAAAAAATGTGTCAAAGCCATAAGAATGTGATTTTCTCTATGAACACATAGTAAGCTATTTTTGAACCACAGTGTTTGGTCTACAATCTACTTTCCTCTAAAAAAAGAGAGAGATTTTAAAGAATTACCAAATCTACCTTGGGCTTCCACCTTAAATTCAAAACAGATCCCCAAAGGTCTACTGGGATATAGCTCCAGTGTAAGTAAGACTGTGCACCTGTGATTTCCGAAACGAGTATAAGAATGGCACCATTGCTTCACATAAATGTAGCCAGAGATATTTTTTATTTGCTTATTGAATTTTATCATAAATCCCAAGGCTCAGTATAGAATTCTATCTGTCCTATAGGTCTGGTTTTAGCCTTTAGATAATATTTTACAGCGAAAGTCTAATATATTACTTCTGTCACCCCTTGACCAGTAATGGCACTTAGACCAGAACAATGAGTGAATAATAAGGAGACAAAGGGAACTCTCTGCCCTTCCGGCTCAGGCCATGCATATGGTCATGATTTTCTAACTTTATGATAATAAGGGGAATGTATTATCACCCCTCTGGTCCTTCTCAAGTTGATCCTCCATTGTTAAGTTGAGCAGCTTTACATAGATATTATAGAATTGTTAAATTATGTAGAGGGTAATGATTCATAAGGCAGTTTAATTTGACAAGGAAATAATTAAGGTGAGGGAAAAGTAGAAAGTTTGAAGGACAGGGTTAGAGTATTATGAACCATATCATATAGTCATCTTGCCATTTCCAAGAATTAACTTCTGACATGTCTCAGGTTCATTTTGCCCTGACATGCTCTCCTAAAAATATAGGCTTATATCAGCCCACAAAATACATTTAAAATCACATATTTATTCTTTAAAAATTTCAGATCACAGTTAATCATTCTTTGACCCACTGGGACTATCATGGCCCAAATAATTTGTTTGGTTTTGTGTGGGTGTGCCATTCATAAGATTAATTAAATGATACAGTGGTTTTACTTGGGCTCAATTCTGCTTCATTTTGCATATTAGCAAGGGATAGAAAAAAAGTACAATTGTGCAATATGACCAAAAGGCATAAACAAATACTTTTTAAAGGGGTATATTTAAGTAACCCCTAAATATAATAAAACCAAACACTCAAGAGAAATGCTAAAATTAGGAGACAGAAACTACCACATGTTGATGAGCTGTGGAGCCACGAGAATTTTTATACATTTTTTGTTGTGAATGTAAAATTGTACCACCACTTTAGGAAAAGGCCTATCAGTCCTTTCACAAAACAAAACATCTACCCCATAATCTAGCTGCTCCATTCTAAGTTTTCTTTAAGGTAAATAAAAACATATGTATACCCAAAAGATTGAAATCAGAATACTTGTAGGCACTGAAAAAAAATTTTTTGGAGGGGGGTGAGCATCACTGCCCTCTGGTGGTCATGGGAGCTACCCAGCCTTGCTCCTGAGAGCTGCTGCTGGATTTGAACCACCTAGCCAGTGGGCCGCAGTCCCACACTCAGTCACTATGCCACCGGGGCTCAGCCCGGCACTGAAAATTTATCCAAGTTTTCATAACAGGAGAATGGATAGACAAATGAAAAAGAGTGATGTGTTAGACAACAAGGTGATATGCAGACATGAACACAGACACAGAGGTAAATATAAAAAACATAATGCTGCATACTGTGTGCTCTCTTGGATAACTGACATCAGAAAGATTGATGTTACTTGCAGGGGTGTAGCAATTAAAGAAATTGTAACATGGCAGTAAGCTGCAATATGCAGCTACTTCCCTAAGCCTTCTGACATTTGTTCTTGGGGAAATGCTGGCCTTTTGGGGTCAAATATTTGATTATGATCAATTTTTCCTATCTACTACTTTTCCTTCATTTATATGCCCTGTCTTTTATTTGCCTTAAAATTGAACCATGGGGATGAGTTACTTTCTAGATCTGAAAGATAATGTAGGGCTATGGTATTCTACCACTTTCTATCCACTCAGTGAACCTTGTCTCTTTGATTATTTGAATTATTTGAGTTAAGATTGTTCTCCCACTCTATTCAGGACATTCTAATGCAGCAGTTCTGAACCTGTGAGTTGCTATCCCTTTTGGGGATTCAATGACCCTTTCATTGGGGTCTTCTAAGACCATTGGTAACACATAATTCTGATGATCTTAGAAATTGAGACACCACTCCTCTCTCTGCCTCTAGACGGATCAGCCCACATGGAAAATATGCCCACATACAAGTGTGAAGACTGTTAACCATGCTACACCATGCTTCAAAAAAAATTTCATGTATTTGTCATTAGAAATAAATATCACAATATATAATTACATATTATTTTGTGATTAATCACTGGACTTTAATTATGTTCAATTTGTAACAATAAAAATATATTCTGTATATTAGATGTTTATATTACAATTCATAATGATAGCAAAATTACAGTTATGAAGTAGAAATGAAATTAATTTTATGGTTGGGGTTCATCACAGCATGAGGAACTATATATTCAAGGGTTATGCCAAGAGGAAGGCTGACAACCCCTGTTCTAATGGGATCCCTTTCAGGGCAATTGGTAATGGTAGCAGGGGACCCTAAATTATGGTTTCAGAGTTCATTCGATCCAATTGTTAATTGGTCGAATTATTTCTATGAGTCTTCAATTTTCCCCACTCTTCTTCTTTCTGGACAGGGAAAATCCAATAGGTGCACATTAGATAGCTGATCATAATTTTATTTGACCCTACTCCAAAAAGTAGAATGTCAAACAGTGTACTTTTGAACCATGCTCTGTAATTTGACCTTTGTGTTAGAAGAATGTGTTCATAAGCCCATAGTCTCAGTACTTATTCCCGTAAAGTATTTGTTTATGTCTAAAAAGCTTTCACAAGTTTATCCCTATTTTTTCAACCACATCTATAGGTACATTTGCAGCATATGGTAAATACACATTATTTCTGCTGTCAAAACTATATTATATAGTTTATGTACATATATATACTATGTACACACTCAATTTTGTATGCTCCATCAAACAGTGAATCTGTGAGAAGAGATGAAGAAGAACCTCATTATTAGCTGCCAAAATAAGGGCAGGGGACAATTGGAACAGATGATCAATCATTCAGAAGGGAGTTCAGAGTAAAATGGAAGAAGATTAAAAAAAGTCCACAGAAACCTAATACTTCCTTAATTTAGAAAACATCATAAGAATAGATATGACTAACTGAAAACTAATGACAGAAGACCTGATGAACTGTGGGAATACATGGAGAACAACATACATGAAGAAAGTATGTGGTCATACAAAAGACAGAAAAGAATGAAAAGACCAAAGCAGATATCAGAAGACACTAGACAGTACAGTAGCTAAAACAACTGGAAAGAATGAGGAAGTAAAAACTGAATATGAAATCTCGAAGAACAGCCCAAGAAAATAAAGTGTTAGAATGAAATGTTCAAAGACTTGAAGCTAGAAAAAACAGCGTCAACAAATATCAAGCTGAAAGAACTGAGGAAAAAAGCCAAATGTTAAATTATAATACTAAAATATTCTCTTGGAAAAATATTGAATGATGCAAGAAGCATGAAAAGAAGATGGAAAGAACCTGTAGAGTCATTGAACCAAAAATAACTGGTTGACATTCACCCATTGCAAAAGGATAGGATCAAAATTTGCTGGAGCTGAAGGGAGAAGTTCAAGCTGAAGTAAAGGTAGTATTGAAAAAAATAAGGCTCCAGAAATTAATGGAATACCAATTGAACTATTTCAGCCTTCCATATATTGACAAGTAGCTTCCTGACATTGAAGCCAAAATCAGATGAGAACCTGGACAAGGGATATGGTTGCTGATGTCAGATGGATCTTGGGTTGTGTGATGGGTAAGTTTGTCGTGCTAACATGGCCCAAGAAGATAGGTATGTCTGTTGTGGCAACAGGGCCAATGAACACACAAGATCAATTGAAGGACAGAGATAGAAAAGGCTTGGCAAGTCCCGCCCTTGCCCTCTTGCTCTTGGATGTTCAGACCAGCAAGCTGGCTACCTTGTTTATCCTGTGCCTCAACCTCCAAGCAACACTACCCATGGAACACCTAATTGTGGACTGTGTAGCTGTGAGTTGAGGTTCCTTCAAGTCGCACTTTGCCACGTTCCAGGAATATACATCTCTTGAGCTAGGACACTTGGACTCTGTTATCTGGCTGAGTGTTGGTGACCTGCTTTGCTGTTTGCTGCTTGTGGCCAGATAGCCTGAATTGCTCTACTGAGGACTACTCAGTGGCCCTCAAGACTCAAAGGACTGCCAGTCTACTAGCTGTCTCACGCAAGTGATTTACACCAAGCAATTTGTACTGCTTTATAGATTATTTAACTGTTTATTTCTTATCTTATATATCCCTCTCTATATATAAATATATAAAGAGAATTACTCCTGTCCCGGTTTTGTTTCTCGAAAGAACCCTAACACAGGTTGAAGCAAAGAATATCATTAAAATGTTTACTTGTGTTTTATAAAACACACTTTTACTCTGAGTATCAAAGTAATCTATGGGTAGTATTTAGAAGAACAGGAATTCAGAACAGTTCTTTGGGTGAACCAAGAGGCAGTCATTTGAACATGACAAAGCAATACTGAATGGTTTCAAAGTAAGAAAGGTGTGGATCACTGGTTGTATCCTTTCATCATTCTTTTTCATTCTGAAGGCTGAGACAATATTTAAAAAAAAAAAACTGGACTATACAAAGAAGAACATCACATCAGGTTTGGAGGAAGATTAGTTAACAGTCTTTGATATGCAGATAGCAGAACTTAGCAGGCGAAAGCCAAGAGCACTTACTTGATAAAGACCAAGGCCTGCAGCCCCTGAAGAATAAGTTAATGTAAAGAAATCCAAAGCCCTCACAACTGGACTAGTATGTAACATGACAAATGGAGACAAGATGGACGTTGTCAAAATTTCGTATGCTTGGACTCACCGTCAACGCTCATAGAAGTAGCTGTCAAGAAATGAAAGAACATGATACATTGGGCAAATTTGCTACACAAGATCTTTTAAAAGTTGTGAAGAGCAAAGATGTGCACCTCACCCAAACCATATTTTTTCAACCTTTTCATATGGATGTAAAAGTAGGACAATTAATAAGGTACACTAAAGAAGAAGTTATACGTTTGAGCTATTATATTGGTGAAGAACATTAAAAGTGTCATGGACTGCAGAAGGACAAACAAATCTGTCTTAAAAAAAGCATAGGCTAGGATGCACTTTAGAGTGGAGAATACTTTGTCTCAGGTACTTTGGACAGTAATAGGGCTCATGAGAGTCCAGTCTCCAGAAAAGGACATCATAATTGGTAAAGCAGAAGGGCAGTGACAGAAAGAGAGGCCATCAAGGGGCTGGGCTGACACAGTGGTTCCAATAATGTGCAGCTAGTCAGATCTGACCATCTTTCATTCTGTTGGACATAGGGTTGCTCTGAATTGAAGCTGACTTTGTAGCATGTAACAGCAATGCTTGAGAGGGGGCAGGTCCTTGCTGGACACAGATGGCTTCAAATTAGACTGCTTTCACTGCGGACAAGCTTCAGAACAGCTGATACCCTTGAAAGCAATTCTACTCTGGTGTCAACTTCATAGCAAGTCATTGGATTCTTAAGAAGGGGTCCCACATGCAGTAGTGCAGTGGTAGAATTGTTCAATTTTAAACCAGAAGATTTTTAATTCTATGTCACCAGAACCTTTGAGGGAGAAATATGAAGTATTCTTTTGCCATAAAGCAAAAAGTCTTTGAAACCCTAGGGAGGTTGTTCTTTTCTGTCCCATAGAATCACTGTGGTTTGTTCTTGACTGAATTGTTTACTCTTGAGGGTCGGTGTACGACGTACCTAAGATCATGCATTTACAGAGATTATTCTAAAAGGAAAACAAAGTTACAGGTCAGAAAAGAGAATGGAAAAGAAGAAAAATAAATTTGAAAGAGGTAGAAGCAACTTACTTTTGGGGGGTTAGATAATGTGGTGATAAAAGAAATATTTGAAAGAAGCATCAAACTTCAGAGCTTCGGGCTTTTACTGCACCATATTTTCCCCTCTTTTTTTCACTATGTGCATTGCAGAAGTCTTTTTCTTTTCTTGAGTATTGAAGCAATAACAGCAAAGATGAATTCTAAGCATAGGTCTGAATGAAAAGCCACACTATGGAATATTTTGCTTTCCCTGAAAATCTTCTCACAACCTTCTCATAAATATATGCGTGTAGAATCCAGGAAACTGGTCTAAATCCCTCCCTCATGGCCTGGACTGTTCCCAAATCATTCATTATGGACACATAGCAATGGGAGCTTCTCTTTGGCATAAATTTTAGGGACGTCTGGCTGTGTTAAGGGAAACGGGCAGAGGAGCCTATACTCCAACAACTTGAGATGGTTTTGACAATGTGCTTTTTTTGTATTTTTTTAACAATGTCTGGCATACTTTTGCCAATAAATCTTCTATGCACTTATAAACACACACACACACACACACACACACATACCTCAACCTTGTGGCCATCAAGTTGATTTTGAGTCATGGGGAACCCATCTAGGGTGTCCAAAACTGAACCTTTTCAAGAGCAACGCTAGGCTCACACAGCAGGCTCTAGGAATAGCTTTGGTAGTTCAAACTTGTATGATGTTTTGCAAAACAGTGCTCTGAGGAATAATGATCAATGGTCTACCTCTAAATCTTAATGTCTGTAAGTTTTGTGACCAGAAAAAGGTTTTAAAATGGCCTAGGAAAGAGTGACTCTTTGGACTGCAGTGGTTCTTCCTATTAGGCCATTCTTGCCACACAAACATGATCACTTTGAGGAGAAGCTCTGTATCCATTTGAGGACAAGCTAACCTGGGCCTAGATAAACGATGTGTGACAAGTAGGGTCCACAGAAGACATGACAAATTGCTCTTTACAATGATTATTATGTCCAGGATTCTATGAATCATTTTCTTTTGGGAAAAAAAATATGCCATTAGATACTCAGTGAGAGGATAAGATAAAGTGGGGTTAGGGTGGGGAATGAAAAATAAAGATGAAACCACATAGAATTGCATTATTCTTAATTATTTAAATTATTTTTCTTTGATTGTATTTTTACTGTTTAATTTGGAAATGAGACATTTTAATGAGGCCTAGGAGACATGTTCATTACCAACCACTCAACGCTGACTCATAGTGACACTGTAGGACCCACTGGAGGAGCACTCACTGAGCCCATGAGTTTCTGAAACTAGAACTTTCTATGGGAGGAGAAAGTCTCGTATTTCTCCAGTGGAGCAGCTGACAGTTTTGAGTTATTGACCTTGGGGTAAGACGACGAACACATAACCCATGACACCACCAGGACGATTCTATATGGTCTTTCTCTGACACCTGTGCCTGAAATTCATTACCTCCTCATGGTTATGGCAAGAAAGTTTTAGGTAAAACTGAAGCTTATAATTGTTCAGGGTGGGGGGGGTTGTTTTGATTTTAGTTGCTATTTTTAAGTTTCATTGGTATGAAATTCTCATCTTATACAATTTAAAGGTTTGAATATATTTTTTAAAATTGTGCAGCCATCACCGTAACCAATTGAAGAACATTTTAGCCATTTTTATACACATTTCTATTAGCTCTCCTTTACCCCCCCCCCCAACATCCCTTGACATAACCCTCCCTAAAACTCCAAAGTCACTTCCACAAGCCAATACTGATTCATAACAACTCATCAAAGAGGCCAACCTGCCTAGGAAGTGTCTGCGGTTGTAACTCTTTATGGCAGTTGAAGTCAGTCTTCCCCCTTCATTGCAACTGGTGGTTTCAAACTGCAGATCTTGCAGATTGCCACCCAACACACAACTGCTTTGCCAAGAGGGGTTGGAGCTATTAATCTAGTTTCTGTCTGTTTAGATTTTCTTTCCCTGGATTTCAAATAAAGGAAATCATGCAAAAATCCCAACAATTCCAGCAAAATAAGACACTGAAAAACCCTGAAAGAAAGAAAGAAGAATAAAATAGAAACGAGGACAAATTTAAAATGAGCCAAAGTGATAAATAATAATAAAAATAACTGAAAGTATTTTAAATACTATCCTAACTGTATCAGCAGTCATTCTCTCTCCAATGCACACGGTCTGAAGGTAAGACTACTCACATCCCTCATCAGTGGTCTGATGAATTGCCTTTGAACCCCTCAGATTGGAAGACACTCAA
Source organism: Nesogale talazaci (assembly GCA_004026705.1). Lineage (NCBI taxonomy): Eukaryota > Metazoa > Chordata > Mammalia > Afrosoricida > Tenrecidae > Nesogale > Nesogale talazaci. Next base: position 9,723 of record PVJH01006858.1, read on the forward strand.
AATATGACTCAGCTAGCACTGTCTTCTTAGAGTCACCCACACTTATGTGGATGGAGTAAAGACTGTGGGAATAAAGCATTTGGGACCTCCAATTGCTGAGGGAGCATGATTTGAAATGAGAAGAACCAGGTACAAACATCAATTAGTAATTGGAACTGAAAAGGTACAAAGTACTGATCTAGGAAAATTGAAAGTTGTCAAAAATGACAAGTAAACGGTGATATTCTAGTGAGCTTCCTGGGCTTGTTAAAAGGGTCCAATAGGGGCTGAGCCCCGGTGGCATAGCGGTTGTGCGTGGGACTATGGCCCACTGGGACGGAGGTTCAATTCCAGCAGTGGGGCTGGACCTCCTACTCCCACCACCGGAGAGCAGTGATGCCCACCCCCCAAAAAAAAATAAATAAATAAAAATAAAAATAAATTTAAAAAAAGAGTCCAATAGGTATTTCACCAGTTGATGGAGCCTTATTTTGAGCAAATGCTTTCAGGGCATCTTGAACTTCTTTCAGTGCCCTTGGTTCTTACATGTATACTACTTCTCAAAATGATGGAATGTCGAATAATTCTTTTTGGAGGAGTGGCTGTCTATTCTTTCCATAATCTCTGGGTGCATCCTGCATCATTCAATAGTTTGCCCAGAGGATCTTTCTTTAGTGTAACTCAAAACATTCCTGTTAGGTCCTCATTTTCCTCACCTGCCATGTTCCTAAGTAATTTTCAATCAAATTACTGTCTCTATAGATTAGCCCCTCCTGGTTTTCATACAATGAAAAATACACCAAAAAAAAACCCAACTACCTAAAAAGAAGTCACACAATAAAACAGAAAGACCTCAAGCCAAAATAAGACAAAAATATTAAAAATAGTGCAAAATTTAAAGCAGGTTAAAAAATAAGCTCGTTGGCTTGTAATAATTTCTGACTCAGGGCAACCCCATAGAAGAGGGTAGAATCTCACCAGTGGGTTCCTGAAACTGTTAGTGTTTCCTGGACCAAACAGTTCTATCATTCTCCTGCAGAGCTGATGGTACTTTTAAACTTCAGACCTTGGGGATAACACCCAATTCATAACCTCTATGCCACTAGTACTCCTTCAGAATAGTTTCAATGGGAGGTGTTGTATTTTAACCCAACTGAATTTTCGAACATAGACTTAGAATGTTTGCTATCTGAAAGCAATGAAGTTCATATTCTAAGTTTTGAAGTGCTCTTGTATGTATATCCCTACCCACCTACATGACTGCACCCATATTTGAGGTTATTTTATTGTTGTTGCAAAATTATATATTATGTAGCATTTCCCAAAATTTTCCCTATTATTTTGCATACTTCTTAACATTGGTCAGTTGTGCTGACTTCAAGCCTTGCGCAAACCAAAAATACTAAGTATCTACTGTCTAGAAAGTTATTCCTCCTCTCTCTTCCACCCCTTACTTCCTTCCTCCTCGGGTAACCATTGAAGAATTTTGCTTTTGTGTATACCTATTTAAGACTTTTCAGAAGAGTTTGACTATACAGTACTCATCATTTTTGTGATTCACTTACTCTATTCAATATAATAGCTTGAATAAATCTGCAAGATGTTTCACAAACTTCATTATGTTGCCATGAGTATAAACATGCCCATGTCGATTCATATCACTGTTCTTGTATGACTAGCATATATACCTAGGAATGAGGCCACTCTATTGTATGGTATATTTATGCCTAGCTCTCTGAGGAAGCTCGTACTATTTTCCATAGTGATTATACCATTGGAAAAACCCACTAATTATGTGCCAAAGTCCCAGGACCCTCACAATCTAGCGTTTGTTGTTTTATCACTTTAGATTTGTTTATTTAGTTTTGCTTTAACTTGCTGTTGGTTGGTTTGATCCCAGACATTTTCGCAATGGCAAGTGATGTCACACCACAGTTTTGACTTCCATCTAATGACTCGTGATCATGAGCATCTTTCCATTTATGTTGGCGTGAACTTGAAGCAATGAGTGATGAAGATCAAGGACTACAGTCTTCAGGATGGATTGCAACTTAGAGAGCTCCAAAATCCTCCTGACCTATCAACAACACCCTGTTAGACTGAGGAAATCTAAAAGTGTCGAGGGGCCCCTTTTGCTTGGATTCCTAGTCACTGCTCTGGGATAGAGCAGTCAAGGCCTCGGGCATCACATGCCACTGGGCAAATCTGCTGCACAAAATCCCTTTAGAGTATTAAAGAGCAAGGAGGCCGCTTTGTAAATAGAGGCGTGCCTGACCCATACCACAGTGTTTTCAATCACTTCATAGGCATATGAACGTTGGACCTTGAAGACGGAAGACCAAAGACAAAAAGGATGCATTTGAACCACAGTGCTTGTGAAGAATGCTGAAAGTGCCAGGGCATGCCAAAAGAATAGCCAGATTTGGACTAGGATAAGCACAGTCTTAACTGTCTTAGAAGCATGGATGGCGAGAATTCATCTGATGTAAATTGGACGTGATATCAAAGAGACCTGTCTCTTGAAGAAGCGCACCGTGATTGTGGAGGTAGACTGGAAGGGCGGCAGAGGAAGACTCTGCAGGAGATGGACGCACACAGGGCTGCAAGAATGCACTCAAAGCATGTCCGCCGCGATGCGACGATCTCGAGGAGGCCGTGGTCTTGTTCTCTGGTGTGTACGATCGCTATGGGCTGGAACTGACTCACGGGCACCTAAGAATACAGATCCGTACTCCATATATTCCTTTCCTTGGCTCATCGCTGTGTTTAGGACTTTCAGTACAGTATTGAGTAAGAGTACTGAGAAAGAGCACCCTTGTTTCAATCCTTTTCTCAAGGGTGATCTTCTCAATCTTTCTTCCTTCACTGAGACTGGTTTTACACTCATGTCCTTAAAGTTATATTAAGGAACTTCCCATATATCCCTATTGTTCTATTATTTCTTAGCAGAAAAAAACAAGCTGCATTTTATCAAATGCCTCTTCTACATCATGGAAATGATCATATGAGTCTTTGTTTTATTTACGTAATGAATACCTTGATTGATTTTTAAATGTGGAATCACATTTTAAAATCTTTAAAACAAAGCACCTGGTGGCGTAATAGTTGTGCGTGGGACTGTGGCCCACAGGGATGGAGGTTCGATTCCAGCAGCGGCTCCACAGGAGCAAAGGCTGGGCCTCCTACTCCCACCACCAGAGGGCAGTGATGCCAAAAAAACCCACCTATCACAAGTGAGATTTTCCCAGTCATGTGGCACAATCATATTATAGGATAGCTATTAACTCAATACTGCCAATGCTTTATGTATGCTTAATCCATTTTGCTATAGAGGACCAACATTTTCCATTCTTTGAAACCAGAGTTTTACTAGTCACAAAAAGGACACCTGTTTCTGAAATACGGTCACTTTCCAATCTTTGTTAGCTACGAAAAAAGCATGACATGAAAAGGAGTCTATGTTCCCTATTCTGGCACTAAATATAATGTGGAATGTCATGTAATTGACTAAGTGAAAAGCCAAAAAGAACACGTACTATGTACAAAGATGGACAGGTGATTCAGCACGTCTTAAACTTTTTAGCATCTGCTCTGGGCAAGGGCTAGAATGTGGACTTTGAAAATAAATGAGTCAAAAATAACAAAAACACAATCAAAGGCAGCTTATGGATGGTAAAGAGGTGATGGGAGTTGTTTGATTTTTTTAAAAAATAGACTGCTCAGGAAACATATTTTGGTGCAGACAAAAAACGGTGATAATGGAGAAAAGTGTAAAGAAACTCTTTAAAAGGTAAAGAATCCACCAATATGCCTTTTTGAGAAGCATATTTCCTGACAATGAGAGCAAAAGTATAAGGATCTTCAAGCTGGAGTATTGAGGACACTTTTGAAGTAAAGAAAGGAGGTCTGTGTAGCTATAGTGCACACATGAAGTATTCTTTTATAGTGGGAACAGAAGACCATGTCATGCAGGGGAGTGCCAGCCATCCTATTCTCTGTGGATAAGAGAAAAACAAAGCAACAGTGTAACATGCTCACTAATAACCAAAGTTGTTGTTGCTCCAAATTCACCTAGAGACACCTTACAAGAAAGCCTGGCACTCAGTTTCCAAAAAGCATTCATTGGAAACCCCCTGGACCAGCACTCTGTGGATGCATTTGGGGTCACCTTGAAGCAAAATGAGCTCTAGTATAATTGGTTTGGAGTTCATCAGGAGGACTTTGTTCTTTACTATGATTGAGATGGTAATCATTACCAAATGAAACTCCCTGCTATCAAAACTATGCCACCTCACAGTGAGCCCATAGAGAATTTCAATAACTGAGTCTTCTCAGGAGCAGACTTCCATAGAGCCTCTTTTGAGTTTGACCACAGATGTTTCACTTAGCAGTCCAATTGTTATGTGGCAATACCACTCGAGTTCTTTATTCTGGAGGTAGGACCCTTTAGAATGGTTAACCAAGGGGGCAGAGAATACCTGAGTCATGTTCTAATATAACACTTAAATAAGTTTGGTCACTAAAATCCTAACATATGGGTTGTCAAAGTGAAAATAGAGAAAACAATTAGCTGGCCATTTTGGGAAATAAGTGAGAGTTTATTAGGTCTTGTACTAGAGTTACAGAAACCAAGCAACAAGAAATGGCCACATTCTGATAAGACATCTTTTCTGACTCAATTGAGATGATCATTGAAGGTAAGACCAGCAGAACTACAGATATATTGGATCTACAATTTGAAAGAGAGGAGGCAAAGTGAACCTAAGATATCCATTGTCATTTGCTAAGAAAAGAAAATCTCAAGAAGAAACACAGATTTGGAAAAAAAAAAATTGAAAAAACAGATTTGGTGAGTACAAATTGTAAACTGCTTAAGCATTATTTCATTTGCTATGCCTACAGACAGTAGGAGAGGTCCATGCTGAATATAAATACAGATAGGATAACGATATACATGTATATACATACACATATCTGTCAAAAGATTAATAGTACTTAAAACCAAAATTTAATAATATACAAGAGTGAATGGATATGAAATTTCCAAATAGATTAATTTAAACTAAAAAAAAAAGACACCAAAAAGTAGTGGCCATAGAGAGAACCAGAAGATCAAGAAAGTGTGAAGTTCTGAAAGCCAAATGATGAAGTAAAGTAAATTTTAAAAGCCTAATACATTGTGATTACATTCAAACAAAAGATTACATACTGTAGAACTATTCTTAATTTAGTACAGTAAATAATGAAGTTACAAATGGCCCTTCATCCAAGCATTATAGTCACGCATCATAGGACAGGGCAGTGGTGTTCCTGGGAGTTTCCTAGCCTGTAACTGACCTGTGGGTTTGCGGCCCATGCTTAACCACGCCTCCAGCAAGGCTGCAGCATAACCATGCATTGGAGGGGGCTATAACTTCCTGTCACATGAGAAGTCTACATGAAGTTAGTAGAACTTAAGCTCAATTTTGAAAAATGCATGGACATTTCATAGTAGATAGGAGATACAAGAGACTGGGAAATATGAGAGACTGAAGTAACATCTCTCCTAGAAGTTCAGAAAAGGGAATGCACAAGCTCTATTTGGGAAGGATTGAGTGGCCCCAGCTGGCCTGGGAGTATATACGTATAGCTGACTTTTTCTTAAAACCATATCTGAGGCAACTTCCTTGTCCAAAAGCTGTTTGCATACATGGTTGCTGTTTCATTGCCTTTATTTTGTTTTGTTTTTACCAAATTTCCAGCAGGAAAGAATATAAGAAGTTTTAAGACAATTTTGAAATTTATCATTTTATAATACATTGTGCTAACCTCTCCCCAACTTTTAATTTTCTTTCCCAAGCATAATAATGCTATGTAAAACTTCTGCTTCTAACAACTTCACATCTATTGAGTTCTTATTCTAAGTACATACCACTGGGATGGTAGGGGAATGGGACAATGACTAACTAAGATATTCTCTGTGCCAATTCTGAAGTAGAGCTAAAAAACATGCATAAGATAAGGTTCTTATTATAGACAGTTACACAGATTTATTATTTATTATTTATAAAGAGTTGGAAAATAGATCCCAGTGCTAACAACTTGGAGTTTGGCACAGAAAAATCTGACCTATGCTTCATTTCCATGGAGACAGAGACAGCTATCTTGACTACAATCGTATTCAAAATTCCTCAGGAACAGCAGTCATCATCTCTGGGGTCTGATCAACTCATGGCATTAAAGAGTAAAAGAGATATAAGGAATTATGAGAGCTCCCCCGCCCCCAGTACAAGACAGGAAATATCTTAATAGATTCCATGTCTCACAATTGGACATCCCTTACAGAAGGACCACGGGGAGATGAGCCAGTCAAAGAGCAGTGAATTAATGACGAAACATACAACTTTTCTCTAGTTCTTTAATGCTTCTTTCCCCTCCCCCCCACCTCCCACTATCGTGATCCCAATTCTACTTTACAAATCCGATTAGAGCAGGCGATGTACACTCATACAGATAAGAACTGGAAATACAGGGAATCCAGGACAGATCAATCCTTCAGGACCAGTGAGAGTGGCGATACCTAAGGTGGAGGGGAACTGATTATAAGGATCTACATACAACCCCTTCCCTGGGAAACATACAACAGAAAAGTTGGTGAAGGGAAACATTGGACAGTGTAAGACATGAAAAATAACAATAATTTATAAATTGTCAAGGGTTCATGGGGGGTAGGGGGAGGAGAAAAATGAGGAGTTGATACCGAGGGCTCAAGTCTAAAGAAAATGTTTGGATAATGATGATGGCAACGCACGCACAAACGTGATCGACACATTGGATGTGTGCCTGCGTTGTGATAAGAGTTGTACAAACCCCCAATAAAATGATTTTTTTTAAAGATTCCATATCTCAAAGTATGACCATGGTAAATATTTATGGTATTATTATAGGTTTTAAAATGTGAATTTTAATTTTCGAGCTAGAGTGTTATTTTCAGCCACAGAGAGGGATAAAGTGAGGGTTGTAGACCTGTCTCAAGTCTGCACTCAGATAACAATTTCGCCTCTTTGCCCCTCCTGACGATCACTGGAGAACTGAGGAGGCAACGGTGAAGGAGCCTGGGGCAGACATCAACCCTGGAATCCAGAGGCGCCATGTGACCTTGGGGAAGATACTACGCTTCTTTACGTGCTACACTGAAAGTCAGGGGAAATGACAGTTCTCCCACAATGTTGTTCTGGGAATTAAAAAAGAATCACCAAGAAACATTTTCTGTCACATAGAGGACACTCAATAATTGTAATTTCCTTCTTTCTTTTAACTTGAGCATTTCTGTTCCAATATACCACTAAGCCCTGTGGCTTTTTAAATTTTGACAAGAACCATATAGGAAAGAAATTGCAGAAAGTTTTACTACCGCAGACAATGTTTGGGTTTTGTTATTTTAAATTGGCATCCAATATGTTTCTGAGCATAAGACTCCCTGTATCTTTGGGTTAAAAATAAAGATCTGACAAGGAGCATGAACACGGAAGGGAAAACGGATGCCTCCCTTGAGAGATATTTCAAAATTATATGGAAAAAAGGAAGGAAGGGAGGAAGGAAGTTACTTGATAAAGAGTTATAAAGACTATAAATTTAAAATGACTCAAGTAGGAGAATATTTTCAGTGTTCCCCTCAGCACTAAGATGGCTTATGTCATATGGTTGGCATGTCAAAGACGTCTTTCTTTTCTCAAATTGGAAACAAATATTTTTTCCATGAAAGTAAATCAATTTATGTTTGGAATGTCATCTCAGTGAAGGATTCAGTGCAGGATGTCAGAGGAAATGTGTATTTTACTACTTGATCTTTCTTTTTTCTTTACTTTCTTTTCCCCCCCTCATCTCATACATTGGGTGGCTATACAGCAATTCCTTTCATCTATCAATTAAAGTTCTATTTACAACTGCCTTTGAAAAAGCGAAGCTTCCCGGCTACAAAAGAAAACCTTAAGGTCTTCGTGTTTGATCCATCATGTCATACATTTCAACATTTGAGAGGTATGAAATGTGTCAGATATGAAGAACAAACAATAGCCATCATCGCAAACTGAAGTCCAGTGCTTCAGGCCATTACACAAAATGAAATCAACATGAAAAAAAAGGGGAAGGCAGAGGGAGCAGTCATTGACTTCTGTCTAGAAAGTTTGGCTCCACCACACCAAGTGGAGGGAGTCCTTTAGTGAAAGAAAAGGTAATAAGAGACTTTTAAGTATGGAAGATGAGATCATCTCCCAGGAGTCATCATTCAAACTCATAGACACTTGTGGATTCATGAGGTGAAAATGAGCAGTGCAGAGGGCTGTAAAATTCATTTGTAGTTTTTGAATGTGTTAACATGCATTCTTAAACTGTCTTTGTGATGAGACAGCCCTCATACTGTAAGAGAGAAAATAGTACAAAATGCCTCTGTAAATCAAATAATGACAGTCTTATACATTAGGAAGATTAAATACAATATGGAACACTAGGATATTATTTAAAGAAAACAAAACCAAGTAAATTTTGGAGAACACTAACATCATCATTTTCCAAATGTATAACCTTATCATTAATTCGATTGATTCACCTGAACTAAATAACTTATTTCAGTTCATTGTAATTCACATATCTTCTTTGGGCATGATCAAAATTTTTCTTTAGGTGCTTTCTTTATAGTTCTTTTTACAAATTAGGGAAAGGTTAAATTCTGATATTCACACACCCAAAAATACTTTACAGGATTATAAAATCATTTTTACCTTTCTTCTTTCACTTTGTTCAAGCGAAATGAAGATGTATATTATCTTAACTGAAAAATTTAACCATGGAAATGGAAACCCATCCTATTAGATTCTCTAGAAACAAGTAAATATCAAATTCTTGGAATAGGTGGAGAAAGATAGTTCATAGTAAGAAATGAAAGGCTCTAGTGAAATCAATATTACCCACTTGAACTTAGTTGGTACTAGGAAATGTTAAAATAGTGGGTATTGGTAAATGATAACATTCTGTATTAACTGTATAGCTATTAAAAATGGACAAAGCAAATATCTGGACTCCAATATATTTTAATATATTGGTGTGGCAAAACAAAGTATTTAAGTTAGGAGAAGAGCAAGAACCCTTGGAAGGACAAGTATGAGTTTTAGTTGTATAGCGCTGGCAAATTTAAACTCTATAACGCAGAAAAATTATCTGAAATTTAAAGCGCAGAATTTTTTATTCTGCAGATCTGGGATGTAAACCATCATTCTTCATTCTTAACATGTTTTGAGGCAGTGCCAATGGTCCACATTTTAAGTATTAAATCTGCAGATCACGAGACAAGAAGAAAGAGTTGGGTTAGCGATTGATATCCAAAAAAGTCCAATTATCATGCGATCTTCATTCGACCCCAGCTCCACCCAACACGATCTTTTTAGTGGAGTTCGCTTTAGAAAATCTAAATAAACATGGCTTACACATTCCAAGCAATCACAATATGACAAATAACTCTAAGATTAATAAATTAATGATCTAATTATACCCCCAAGACAGTCTGGGAAGTAAATATTTTTATTATCGCTAGTTTACAGAAAACGGTTTTGAAAGGTACAAACTGTTAACTGCATTGAGATGCTAACCAACACCTTGCAGGTTTGAGGGAATGAAGATTCAAGTCCATCCAAAAAACACTTCAGAGGCTTCTTTCTCTGGAAAAGTAGACAAAGGACACTCTCCCACACATGCCTACTCTGTATGACAAACACGGTCCAGGATGAGGCAGAATGAACTGTTGCATTCATGGGAAAGGCACTGAGGCTTCATGAAATTAATAACGCAAATCAAGGTCATGCATCTAAAATTTAGCGCTAAGGCTCTGAAATTAACAATATGACTCTAGAGTCTAGAGAATCAGGGCATATCTCCTCCATTGTTAACTTCTAGAACAGGAGTAGCTCAGAAATACTCCTTTTGACATTAGAGATCCTACATCCATGGTGAATGGACAGCACAGTGCAAAAAATTAGCAAGAACCAGAGTCAAAAGTCATAAGAAAACAAGGGGAAGTATATATTCACTGGTTTCCTAATATAGAAAGGACATATAGACTGCAGATAAAGATAGGCTAGTGTCTCCAAGCCCTGAACATATGGGATAACTCCAAAAGTGTCACATCTAAAATATAAAATAAAAAAGTAAGCCCTAACATTTTAAACTCCCTAAAGGACGTTTAACCTTGAAGGCTACACTACTAAGTATTGTATGCATTCTGTTATTTTAAAGAGTGTAATCCATCTTAAGGTATGTTGGCCCTGGGTCTTTGAGCCAGTCTAGACCAAAATTTACTAGGAGTTTTCATTTTCATTATACACATGTTGTAATTATGTTTGCTGATTTCCCACTGTTTAATATACTCTCTCCTATTAAAACGCAAGATGGGACCCTCAGCACCTGTTGGTTATTTCTGCCAGACGGAAAGAGGCCTTTCTCTTTATTATTCCTCTGCAAGGACATGATGAACCTGCCAAGAGTTGTCATTCTTCAATGCACCTGCCAAGTGCCAGATACTTTAATAGTTGAAATGTTTATAGCATTTGCTGTGGTTACCTCAGCTACCCAATTCCAGTGCCCATTGTTTCATGAGGATTTGCATAAAATGGTGAACAAGTTGCTCAATGAGGCCTGCAACTATGGTCATATGCCCAGGAGAATATATCACATTTACATAAAGAATCCATGTTAATGCTGGCTGAGAATAGATTATATAGTAATTTACTGGCTAAACCTTCAATCTTTCAAAATCAAGAAGAAATCATGCAAATAAGCTTTAACGTGTCTCAGTCCTGGGAGAAGGACATCATGTTTGGTAAAGTAGAGGCTTAGGAAAAAAGCCATAGAGTGACACCATGGCTTGATAATAAATGCAAACATATCAATGGTTGTGAGGGCAGTACAACATTGGTGCAACACTATAACCCTTTACTTCGTGTAAGATCACTACAAGTTGAAACAGACTCAATGGCACTTTTCAGCCATATTCAGAAATGAGCCAAGCTAAATAGCCAAGGGAAACCATTGAAATTCTGGAGCCAGGTCCGTTGTCTCAAAAATCCTGGAGACATTTGTATCCCCACTCTTTAAAATAGCATGCTCAATATTCTAAAGTTGTAGATAATGAATATTACCCAGTATAATGGTGCTCATCCTTAAATCTTTGCCACAAGGAAGATGGTAAAGTATGTAGCCCTTTTCATGATTTATTCAACTCTAGCCAATAATTCTTGCCCTCAAATCTTGTTTGTGGAATATAATGAGGAGGGAAAAAGGAAGGAGAGGTGTTTTTTAAAATCATTTTATTGGAGGGTATTACAACTCTAACATGTGGTTAATACTAAGAGAGATTAAAGGAAATATGTTTTTGCTTTTGGGCTTTATCACATTCCCAAGGTTAAGAGATTCCTTTCCAATTTTTATCAATTCCTGGCAACCTATATTCCCTTTCCTTGTGAGATCATATGTTGGACAAAACATGCCCTCCTTTCTTTACAGATGTGAAAATGCCACCAGGGACTTCCCTGCTAGTCACAGTGGAACTAGCCTTTGCTACTCTGCCTTCATTTTCATTCTGCCTCTGGCAGTTTAAGGCTCAGAGGCCATCTTTCCTTTTAGAACAGTTTGCCAAAATAGTTCTCATCACCTATGGCCTTATCTCCCTTTTTCTTCCTTCCTCCCATCCATTCCCTTAACTTTTGCACACATGTTCACACACACAAACATCATTCAGAATCTTGACCACTTAATAATTGAAGGATTATCTATAATTGTAAGATCATTACTACATGATTAAAAGGCATGAGTTTATTAAAATCTATCTGTGACCAGCTATGTAGTCAGGAATTTCAGTATAGCACCCAAGTTGATCTCAAGAAATTTCATCAGAAGAAATAATTCATTATATTAATTTTTAAGAAACCTGCCTATTGGTATCTATATGTCCTGTCTTGCCTGTTAGTTAGTCATACTGGGATGCCTCGCTGATTGTGATGCTGGAAGCATCTAAGATCTTGATGGTGTCACGCCATGTGGACAGGTTTCGGTGGAGCTTCCACACTAAGAATGGGATGAAGAATCGATAGGCTGTGCATTTCCAAGAGATCAGCCACTGAAAACCATGAGTGGCGATGCAGATCACCACCATCAAGAGCAGCAGAAGATGAGCTCTAAGGTGAGAAGGCACTCCCAATACAATTGGGAACAAGCTACTTCTTCATCGTTGAGTTGACCATCATGAGGCAGATGGAGGACACTTTCCAGACATTCATTTGTGGATGGGGAATGACTTACAATGAGAAGAATCAACTGAAGGAATGCATGCATAACTGGAACACAAACACAGAAGTACAAATTTATTTAAATGATAATCTATTGGTATTGAGATGGCACACATACAGTTCAAGATCCTAGATATTGGTGAATAGAAATGGACTATTTTGAGTCTTAAAATTTATTTAGCCAGCAATGACAAATTTAAGAATGGTATCATATACACGATCAAAAAGAACATTTCAATATCTGTCTTGTAGTAAAATGTTGTTTGTGATCAGACAATATATACACTATATTTCAACAAAGAAGACCAGTTAATAGAATTATTTTTAAAATATATGTACTAGCAACTAAAATAGTGATAAAGAAATTGAAGAATTCTATCAAGTTCAGAAGTTGTCAAAGATTTCACTTAATATCCTCAAGGATATAATCAATGCTCCTGGAAGTAGCACTCAAGAAATCAAAGGGTGTATTTCACCAGGAAAATCTGCTGCATCAGACCTCTTGACAAATTGAGGAAGCATGGAAGTATTAAAGATGTCACATTGAAAGCTAAGGGGTGCCTGACCCAAGCTCTGGTGTTTTCAACTGTCTTATACACTTGAAACTTTGACTTTGAATAAGGGAATCTGCTGAGAATTGATGTATTTTAATTATGGTGTTCTTGAAGAATAAACAAATCTGTCTTGGCAGAAGTAGAGATAGAATTCTCCTTGGAAGCAAGGATGACAAGACCTCATCTCACATGCTTTGGACAGATTATCCAGAGAAAACAGTCCCTGGTAAAGGACACCATGCTTACTGAGGTCAAAGGTCAGTGAAAAGAAGAATAATCTCAACAAAATAGAGTTACCTCATGGCTATGAACATATCAACAGGTACATGGGGGTGCAGGACGGGGCAGTGTTTTGTTCTGCTGTACATAGACGCTCTGTGAGTTAAAATTGACTTAGCATGACCTACAAAGTGTAAAAATGATGTATGATAATTTTTCCTGTGCATGGATGTCTTGCTGTGGGACCACACTGGATTTCCCCATAATGGCTTACGTTTGGTATCTGAGCAGCTCAACCTCCTTGGATATGGTTCAGTCTCAACTAACATTTTCTCTGATTCTTAGTCCACTTAATGCAGGTGAACATTTTTCAAGATTGGGTAAACATTTAAAGAGCAAATTGCCCCTGCCCATTTCTGCCTTTTGAACTGTGTTTGTGGCAAATCCTATCCTTTTCATCTTACATGACTGGTTGCTGGAGAAGGACCTTCTTCATGGGTAGGATTACTCACTGTATGGACTTGGCTATTGTTTAGCTAGAAGTCCTCATGAACAGCAGGTCATAACTTGGCCTGCTAACAGCAGACCACCGTGTGGAACCACCAGCCATTCCGTGGGAAGAAGATGAGACTTTTTGCTCCTGTAAAGATTTACAGACTTGAAAACCTAAAAGAGACATTCTATTCTGCCACGTAAGGCCACCATGAGTCAGAATCAACTCTATAGCAGTGAATTTGCCTACTGTTTTGCTGAAAGTTAATCTCGAGGAATGTTTCATTCCAGGTTTCAAAAGTATATAAAGCTCATCATCTTGGGGGTTACACCCATATCTATCAGACCAGTCAGTCTAGCCTTTTTAATTTTTTGAATTGTGTTCTACATATTTTCTCTCACTCTATCCAGGAACTTCTCTTTTGAATCTGATCAGAACAATTACTCATATCAATTGGGTACCATCTAGTTCTTCTGGTCTCTGGCTAGTCGAGGCTGCTGTGGTCTGTTAGGAATTCGCACCTATTCTTTCCTTGATCTTTGATTTTCTTCACTATTTTTCATGGTGGCAGGGAGAGACTATTATTATATTGGATTATGTTTATAAAACATCAGGAAGAGGTTTATATGAAGAGAGAGGCATTATATGAGGGTTGCCAGGAATTGAGGGGATGAGCAAAAATCACTAACTAAAAAGTAGAGCTATTATGCGGGAGGAAGAGAATGAAAATAAACAATAAGAGGGAGGTTAGCAAGGCAAAGGAAGGCAGGGGGCATTGCACAGAGTGAAAGTCAGCCATGATAAATATTACTACATTTACAAAGAAGGTCCTCGAAGAGAGGGAAGCACACCATGGCGGCCACTTCGGGCTCAGGCATAACAACAAATGTGAGGGTGGTATCATCCTAGAGCAGGGGATCTCAACCTGCAGTTCATGACCCCTTTGGGAGTTGTACGACCCTTTCATGGGGGGTCACCCAATTCATAACAGTAGCAAAATTCCAGTTATGAAGAGGCAATGAAAATAATTTTATGGTTGGGAGTAACTGTATTAAAGGGTCTTTGCATTAGAGAGGTTGAGAACCACTAGACGAGAGAGTGTTTTGTTCTGTTGTGCATAAGTTTGCTATGGGTCAGAACTATGGCCCCTAACCACAACAAAACTTATACATACAACCCTATGATAACTGTAGTAAAACATGGACAAGTGAATGGGTAGTTAGGCATTCAAGCTGAACAGGTGCGGAAAGGTGCATGGAAATGTACTCCTGGACATAGGCTGAGAGGAGGCTTTTCTGACACGTGTATTCATAAGCACTCCAAATGTATCCATGTGTGTAGGAGAGCATACAGCTCGCAGAGTTGTGAACACTTCTCAGGCATAACCAAACCAGACACCCTCTGTAACAATGTCACTGGGCTAGCCGCTGAAGAGCATAGTCTTGGGGTACACCTAGGTCAATTTGCATAGTGGACCCATAATTTTCTATATTCCACATTTGTGAGGATGGATTGGGGTCTGAAAGTTTGTCATGAATTGAGAAACTATTGGTGCACTTAATTTTTTTTTGTGGGGTGGGGGGGGCCTCACTGCCCTCTGGTGGGAGTGGGAGGCCCAACCTTGCTCCTGGAGAACGGCTGCTGGATTTGAACACCAAGCCAGTGGGCTGCAGTCCCGCACTCAACCACTACGCCATTGGGGCTCAGCCCTGGTGCACTTAATTTTTAACCCATGACACCGATGAGGGGGAAAAAAGCAGAATTATTATTAAATATATTCCTATACATAGAGAAGGGACTCACTTCACTCAGCAGAGAAGCAGAGTATTGACATGGAAGTCTTTTCTACTGTGAGCTACATGTCTACCATCAAGCTCGCGTCCCTGTTGGAGAATTACCTAGGAAAAGGTCAGAACTGTCAGCCATCTGCACATGCACTGCAAAGCATATGAGGGAAATCAAAACTAAGTCACAATTAGATAATTCCAAAGGAAATGCTGTGCACAGGAATGACTGCAATTTAAAGAGATTGGAAACCTATTTCACTGAAGAATAAGTGGGAAGCTCTGACATGTGCCATTGCATTGTTTGAGGAACATGTTCAGAGAAATGAGGGTTCTGTATTGACCTTTGAAGTGTGGGTAACACACATCACAAAAGAGAGGCCTGTTGACTTATGTTTACACAGATAACAGAAAGCTGCAAGCCTTGCTAAGAAAGTATGGCAGGCTGCTTTTGTCTCCCTTATCCTTTGTAATGTGCAAACCCTCCCAGATCAACCTTTGCGGTATACAACTGGGTTTTGACATCCTGGCGTGATGCCTCTGTTTACAAGTCATGCAAGGAAGTCATCTATCTTAACCAATATAGCTCAGACATATTTTCCATGTTAATTACACATGTTTGCACTGACATTGTAGTGATACTATTTCATTTGTTTTAAACAAAGGGATGGATGGCTCTTTAACTCAAAGATTTTAGGTAACTTTTCTTCCCATGGTCGATGTTACAAGCCTGGAAATTATAAAGTCGCAGGCGCTAGTGGTTGAAGCTCCAGAGACGAAGAGGCTGATATTTTGCAAGGTTTCCTTATTTTAATTAAAAGCATGTTGGGAAAGTATAACTTCATTATCAAAAAATATATAATTTTATTAATAGATGTTTGAGACGCACTCCAACAAAATTGACCCCCTGAAAATAATCCTCAATTAAAAAAGAAGCAGAGACATTTTTTTACATTGACCCAATGGAAATGTTCAAATTGTGGCTGTGCTGTTGAGCAGGTCCCCCCGTACCCTTTTTTACACTTACCAGAACACCAGCAGTTAACCCCGTAATGGCCAACTGCTAGTTATTAACCTACATTTGGTTCCCAGCTGCGTCGTGGTGCTTACATTCTTGTTCTTTCAAGCCTCAACCCCTTAGCTGTCTGATGACTGCTTGCATGCGGAGGGGCCTTTGGTTAACTAAATTCCCATCAGGATCACAGCTGTTTTAAAATATGCGGTGACAAAAATATCCATGTGCAACGTATTGTAGATAAATCTCTGTAAGCCAATTTAGGACAAACTTGAAAAACAAATGAGGGGACAAGTTAAATTCCCTTCTGAACATTGAAAATTAGATTTCCTTCATTTGTTAGGAACGCCCTTTGTAAGATTTCAGAGGGCAAAAGTTTAAAATTATAGGCTGGATCTTTGTTTTGCCTTTCTTTCATCCTCCTACCTTGTGGTGTAATGTAGATGACTCTGCTAATCAGAAAAAGAGTTCCATTCACTACTTGTCCTTGTGTCCTCCACTTGGTAGGACAGGATGGGACTCTGGAGGTAAAGACACCAACTGTGTATTTGTATTAACTATGCTACATATACTAGTTAGCGCTCATTGCTTACTTTTCAGTAGACAAAGTGAGCTCAATTTATCAAATTTATAAATTATTCTAAATAGAATTCAATGGTTTGTAATTTATAGACTTGCTCATAATAATTGGTGTAAAAATCAGAATTATAAGTTTTACGGGACCCAGAATCATCAAAGAATACTTCACTAGCTTAGATTCTTAACATTTTATATAACATTGCTCTACTAAATGACATATTTCAGTAAGGCCCATCAATCCACAACATATGACAAAGTACTGGAACAGCTAGTTAGAAAAAGTGAAATTCCATTATCCAATGGGAGGTAGAATTATGTCATGAAATACAATCGGTTATAAAGCCCCTTATTGATCAACCTCCATCTGAGGCATTGATTTTTCTCTTTTTTCACCACACAATTCTTTTTGCTTGTTCCTTTTTTATGAGCTAATTTTGGGTTGCTGTTTGAAGGCAGGTTGTAGCTCATGAAGAAGCGATTTTCTATAAAATTGAAGTCATTCCAATAGAACTTTGTTTCATTTTGAACATAAACTATATGAGCATGGAAAGCTAAACAATGTATTTCTTACACAAAATACACACATTGAATTAATGATTAAAAGTTGTCCCCATTTTATTTGTAATAATATAGTAAAAAAATTTTAACTTATTGAATGTTCTATTTAACATTAAAACAGGTAGTTCTTATATTTCTTACAATAGGTAACGAATGAAATGTGGCATTCACTTCAGTTTAAAAATCACTTATTGGTTACCTCAGGCTGGTTCTCTAGAGAAAAAAAATATGGTTGCTCTTTTTCAGAGGAGAAAATCTACCTATGTATATATAGATAGAAATTTATCTCAAGAAACTTTCTACAACTCACTGCCATCATGCAGATTCATAGTGACTCTGTTAAGGGCATGGTCAGACAAGCTTCTAACTGCAAAGGCTAACAAATCCGAGGTCAAGAGGTAAGAGGGTAGGCTGCTACTGATTTCCAGGATTGGCGGATAATAAGACAGGCTGCTGGCTACAGCGGGAGTAGAATCCTGACCCAAGGAAAAGTCAACACACTTTTCCACTGCGTTTTCACGAAAGCAGGCCACACCCACAATGAGATTGCATTTGGGGGAGATTACTGAATCTGAATCGCCAAACCACAGAGAAGTCTGGCCTAGCAAAGTAGACACAGAATCTTAACTATTACAGATACAAAAAGAAAAGAAAAGAAAAAGGTTATATGGGGTATTGTAAGGAAAAAAATATATAAATTTTTTTGAAATTGCTGAAGAAATATAAAATGAGCCATTAAATTGACAATGATATAAAGTACTCTAGACTATAAAACGAAGGAAAATCATCAAAAAAATATATATATGGATGGGCATTTAGCCCAAGTCAATGAAGCCTTTGGAGGAATGTAAACAAACACTAATAATGAAAGCAAAGTAATGACAACCAAGGAAAGTGAAATGAAACTCAGGTGAGGATCACTGGGGTGAATTTGAGGAGAGAGAAAATGGAAGATGAAAAAGGAAACTGGTCTATTCACCTAGACTGATCAAAACTACCAAGTCCCTGTAGTCATGGAGGGTTTTACACACAGGAGAACCCCACGCCTAGACCTAATTCGTTCTAGAAGAAGTATAGAGACACGACGCAGGCCAGTTCCATATCAATTTTTCCCGTAAGGAATAACTGAATATGGATTAATCCATTCTCGACCACCATGTTTTTACCTTAACTTTGTCTTTCCATACAAAACATTACCCAGAAAAGTCAAAGTAAATAAGCTCAGAGTTAAACAGCATAATTTAAATAAAAGGCACAGCATTTAAAAAGTTTTTAACAACTACAATATGGCCTATACCTTGAGAGTGAGGAGGCTCTGGATCTGTGGCCGCAGATGTGGAGAGGAGGTGGGTATGGAGAGTCATTGCTGGAAAGGGGAATCCACTTTACGGGTATCAAAGCCACGGATAGCTGCTTTTCAGGAGATTTCTCGCTTCCTTGCCTTTTATTATCATGAGGACCTGGCTGGCTTTCTCAAAAAAATATCCCGTCTACTGTGATCTGCTGTTGGCGTTTCCTTAACAGTTTTCTAAAAGAGTTTACTAAATTTTTATCAATAATATTAACAACATGGTTAACAAGTTCCTTATCCTGATGAGTCTTTTCAAAAACCTCTTCCATAGGATCCATGTTTTTTATCTAAAAACAGTACCAAAAGCCACAAAATCAAAGAAAATTACAGCAAAACTCTTCGAACACAGCGGCAAAAGATTTTAACAATGCCAACTAGTGCTAAGTGATCGGAACACGAACTGCTTATGTTGACAAAAGTCATGTGCGTCGGGTCCAATTCCGATGTCTTGTTCGAGCTCCACTACAAAAGTTTCTCGACATTTTGTGTGGAAATCCGGTCGAATATCGGGGTTCTACTATACAATATTGTGAGTTTCATTTATCTTATAGGTGAAGTTGTTTTCTGTCACTAAGTAAATTCAAATGTATAATAACCACAAATGACAGAGCAGAACTTCTCTGCAGGATTTGCTACACTGCAGTCTTCATGAGAGCAGATCACCAGCATGTCTTTTCTATCACAAAGCCACTGATGGATACGAAATGTTCACTTTTCTTAGACAAACACTTATTCATAGCCCTACCATGACTCCTTTATAGCATGTTTTGTGCAAACAATAACTCATGAATTAGGCTTTTATCTCAAGCTACATCTTTCCCCTGCTAGATATTTTTGTAATCATGCTTTACTATTATCCTTAATATGTGATCGCTAGTTTTAAGACCAAAAATACCCTAATTGGATAATAAAAGTCAATAGTAGACTCCAAGCAGCAAATTTCTCTATTAAGGAAAATAACAAATTGTCTATATTAAGAAAATAACAGTAAATGCTTCACGTGGGAAGATGCAGAAAGATAGTTTCAAACAGGATTCCCAAGTTCTGTTTTGTTGTTGTTTGTTTTTCTCTTAAGTGATTAGGTTGCTAGATTTTATGACCTAAGATAAGAATAGAAGGAACAAATTTTATGTGAATATAGGTTTGCATTGTAAATATGTTATGTATGTGGTACCATTGTTCATATATACATATAGGAGATATATGAAAGCATGACAGTAGTTAATAATATCAATTCAATGTTCCCAGACCAAATCTCCTAAAAGACTACAAACTCTGGAAAAATACATAATTTTAAAAACCTATTGAAGGCAAGGAATGGATGCCAAAAGCAGTCAAGTAAGTAAAGAATTGAGAAAGAGAAAGATGAATTCATTTGAAAGAGCCTCTCTTTTTTTATATGTTATCACAGAAAGATAAGAAGTGGCTAAAATGGAAATCTATATTCCCAGTATTACTAGCTCAGAGAAAGCAGAGCTCAAGATAACCCCAGACACTGGAAAATGCAAAAGAGATATCCTGTAATTGAACCATGATAGAAGGGAAGGTCTATATTTTGTGAATAGCTCTACTCAAATGTATATATGAACTTTGAGCCATGAATGCACAGGAAAGGTTTTAAATAACTGAGATAAAATTAAATGAAGTCAATAGAAATCTCATGTGACTTCCACAACTAAATTTAGTTTTAAACTAGTTTTAAGCTAAAATTTAGTTTTAAATTTAAGTGGCACAAGTTACCTACTAATTTTTTAACTAATTTTAATATAACAAAAATAATGATAAAAATCTCGCCAATAAGCTAAAATTATGTTATTATTAATGAAGGGGAGTACAGATTGGGGACCCAAATCCCATCAATAGGTGAGGTGACATCCTTTTGCAGAGGGGTTACAAGAAGGAGATGAGCCAGTTAAGATACAAGGTAGTAGCAATGAAATATGCAACCTTCCTCTAGTTCCCAAATGCTGCCTCCCACCCACTATCATGACCCCAATTCTACCACATAAATCCAGCTGGACCAGGAGATGTACAGTAAAGTTGGAAACATGGGAAATTTAGGATAGATGATCCATCAAGACTAGTAATAGGAGTGGTAATACCAGGAGGATGGAGGGATGGAGGAATAGAAAGGGAGAACCAACTTCAGGGATCTACACGTAGCCTCCTTTCTGGGACACGGGCAACAGGGAAGCGAGTATTGAGACACATTGGACAGTGTACAGTATGAAAATAATAACAATTTGTAATTTACTAAGTGTTCAAAGGGAAGGGGGGAGGAAGGATAAAATAGGGAACTGATACTGGGGGCCTAGAGGGAGGGAGGATGTTATGAGAGTGATGATGGCAATAAGTGTGTAAATGTGGCCTGTTTATATGGATTGTGATGGGAGTTGTATGAGCCCCCAATAAAATGGTTCATTTAAAAATATATATCAGAAATAAATCCCTAGAATGAAAAAAAAATCTATAAAGAATAATTAGTTCAAAGTCTCTAGAAGCTGATATTTATGAAAATAGACAATAGCTACAATATATTAAACATATTAAATATATGTCAACATATTAAAAACACAAACATACAAAAACAGAAAAATGTGACCCAGGCTCAAGTAACACAAACTGTGGCCCATCACAAGGATCAAAGTAGAACCCCTCCCAGGGGAACAAATAACAAAAAATGTGGGTGAGGGGTGACAGAGAATGCTGTAAAGAAAAGATAATCTATAACTTATCAAAGATTCATGAGGGAGGGTCAGCAAGGAAGGGAGGGAGGGAGAAGAAATGGGGAACAGATATCAGGGCCTCAAGTAGGAGGGAAATTACTTGAAAATGATGATGCCACAAAATGATGGCATATGTGTAAATGTGCTTGACACCCTGGATGAATGTATGGTTGTGAAAAGTGATGTAAGGGCCCCCAGTAAAGGTATTAAAAATAATAATTAGAAGAATAAAAAAAAAACCATGAAGACCAATCCAAAAATAATCCACATGTAAAAACTAGATTCTCTGTTCTTGTAAATACATTTGGTCTTTGAAACCCTATGGAACAATAGCTATGATTTAAAATCAATTCTATGAAAATGGGTATAAAAATTCTTTAAAAGTTAAAAAAATAATAAAATTAAGAAAGATTCAAAGAAAATATAAAATAAAGGATAAAATATAAATTAAAGAAGAAAAAAATATTCGTTAATGTAAATCACTATTAGACTAAGCAACAGGTTAGAAATGACAGAAAGGAATAAAAAGTAAGTGAGCTTAAAGACAGATTGCTATAAATGATCCAAACTTTGAAAATAGAGAGAAAATACATTTTTAAATAGTTTATTAAAGTGGGTATGTACCAAAAGATATAGCTATATTAAAAAATCTTTTAACTCAGAAAATTCTGCATTAGGGAAATAGGTTAACTTTTTGAACAATGGCCACAAGTTCTTCAGATTTGGTTAACATTTTTACTTCAAGACTCTGCAATTTGAGCAGAATGAACATAAAGAAAGGACATTATAGACCAAGTATTGAAATCTAAGTCTATCTTCAGAAGAGGTTTCCTAAACCAAAACAAACTAATTGCCATGAGCCAGTGCTGACTCACAGCGAGCCCTGTGGGTTTCCCAAACGCTGCCTGTTTGGTTAGGGAAGAGAAAGCCCAGTCTTCCATCTCGATTGATGGTCAACCATGCAGTTCACCGAACAATGCATAACCACCAGGGATCTTTCAAGAGGGTTCGAGAGAGAAATGACTCACCTACCATTACCAGCTCATTGGAAACAATGAAGTCTAAAAGGCAGAGAAAGATAACTAAACTGCCACCAAAAAGAGAGAGAGAGATAGAGAGAGAAAATAGCAGAGGAGAAAGAGGAAAGGCGAAAAGGAAAAAAAATGAGAATAAAGGAAATGCAAAGGAGGAGAAAGAGAAGGAAAAGATTGACTTGTGAAACTAGAGTGAGAAAAGTGACACAAGCAACAATGAGTTTTAACTATTTTCTGCATTCTCTTCGAGGTGTTTCCACATTTTGTCTAGTCATTGTTGGAGGTTTCTTGCTTGCTTGATATCTGTTTGTGCTTTGTGTGATTCTCCATAAGTGAAAATGAGGATAAGTAGAGATACAGCGACAATAACTGAGTAGGGGAATGACACAGGAGGGTGGAAACATAGAGAGCTAACAACAATGGGTAGGAGAAGAAAATATTGTGAAATTTTTGTAGTGATGATTGCAGAAAATTTTATAAGATTTAATGATTAAATTATATCTTATGAAGTATGTGCCAATAAAACTATTTAAAAAAACAAACGACATAGAAAGTGTAAAGTTTGATATTCTAAGCATTATTGAACTAAAAAGGTCTGATATTGGCCATTTCAAATTATAAAATTACATTTAAAATAGCAGAAGAGAGGTAATCTTGATACATTTTTGTCAATGAACATAATCAAAATATACATGGGGTACCTTCCCAGAATCAAGGCTTATTTGTGTTGTTGATGTGAAGTAGACAGGGCATTTGAAGTTCATTCCACCAGGTCAGATTTAATCAAGCTTTCTATATATCAGTTTTTAAAAGATTGCATAACAACATGTGGCTTAAAAAGGTCTGATTTGGGGCAGACGGGGAGACTGGTTTTGCCACTACAACAGACAATGCACCTGTTTGTGAAACCATCTAAGTGTGCCAGCTTTGGGCAAAAAACCCCAGTATGCCTCTCTTGATCCATGCTCCTGACTAACCTCACCTTGCTCCATGCAAGCATGGTGGAGCAGGTGGGAAAATCAGGAGTTTTATAAAGTCAACAGAGACAAAAACTGCTATCTACAAAATTCTGCAACTTAGTGGATCTAATGGACACTTATCTAGACCACAGGTTGCACTGGTGGCAAAGGGAGAGTAGAGTATATTCAAGAATGTATGTAAGCTTACAATGGAAATGTGTATTCAGAGGCTCTTTGATATAAACCTGCAATCTGCTATATAAGCCACCTTATTCAAATGAAACATTTTTCAATAGAAAAACTGAAACTGCTTTGATCATAAAAATGCCAGGGAAACCGTGCTAACATAAAATTTGTTCTCTCTCTCTCTCTCTCTCGACAACACACTGCTCCTTCTTTGAAGGTAGCAAGGGTTGTTCTAAGAGAATTTTATACTGCTGATTCTGCCACACC
Source organism: Nesogale talazaci (assembly GCA_004026705.1). Lineage (NCBI taxonomy): Eukaryota > Metazoa > Chordata > Mammalia > Afrosoricida > Tenrecidae > Nesogale > Nesogale talazaci. Next base: position 33,741 of record PVJH01006858.1, read on the forward strand.
AGACTTCATTTTCCCCCTCAAACATAATATCTCAAACACCATTTGAGTCACTTGAGGGTGATAAAGCAGTCATTTTCACTTGGTGAAATAGAAAAGCACAGCTTTCTCAAGAGAAAGGCAAAAGAGGTAGAAGCAAAAAGTTCAGAAGTGTATAAGTCTATATGTAAAATTTGTTGACAAACAACAGCTTCACATTTAGCTATTTTTGTTTAATAAACATTGGAAGATTTTGTAGCCATACTTTTGTGTTTACCCCCAAAATATCTAGGTTTCAAGAATTGCTTAAGAAAATTCTCTATGTCCCTAAAATGTGTATGAACTCCAGACAATGTTTTAACTTTTTAATAGTGAAGCTTTACGTCAACAGGAAGATATATTTTGATAAATAAATATTTTCCAATAGAAAATTATTCAATGTGGGAAATTTTTATGTAATCTGCACTATCCAAAACTATAGCCACTAGACTTATATCTACTGAGCAACTTCAAATACATCTATTAAACCTGGGAAAGATTTTTTATCTTAAGGTAAAAAAAATGACCTATAAATAACGTCTAAAAGAAATGATGAAGTAAAAGCGCCAAACATAAAATTTCGAAGAACAGTTCAAGAAGACATAATAAAATATTACAATGAATTGATCAAAGACCTAAGATTAGAGAACTAAAGAGGAAGAACTAGCAGGGCATTTCTTCATGTCGTGGTTACATAATCTGGTGTCAACTAGCAAAAGGGTGGGGTCTATCCTGTCAACCAGGTCACAGTTTGATGACCTGATTTGGAGGTGCCACAGGGATAAATAAATAGCTCACTAGAGACCAGACACACATAGACTCTCTGCTTCATCTCTCTGTGAGACATTCCTGTAGATAAGTCATATGAAGCTACGCTGATGGAGACAGAGACCTGGGGCTGGACGAACCAGATGGAAACCCATGCCAGTGCTGAGATGTTTTCACCACTACTAGATCCACAAAACATTCACCCACTGGTCTTTCTTCTTCCTGCATTTGACACCATATCATGTGTTGTGTAAGTCTAAAAAGGTAATTATAGACTGGCATCAGACATAGGAATTTATATTGGACTTTTGGATTTTTCTGGACTGAGCTGAGCTGCTATCTTAATTTAAAATCACTCTTTATATAATGCTCTTTCTTATACTCATGTGAGTCTCCCTGGATTTGTTTTATAAGTTTACCTAGACTAACACACTCCAGATGAGAGAAGTGCATTAAAAAGCATCAAGTCACAAATGGTAATATTGAAGAATTCTGGTGGCAAAAGAGGATACAGAAAGCATCGAAAGATGGGTAGAATATCATGAGACACTGTAAAGGGAAACAAAACTTCAGAAATGGATAAGATACCAACTATAATGTTTCAGCAAATATATGCAGCTTTGGAATACTTGTGTCTCTATGCCAAGACATTCAGGAGATAGAGACTTACAGAACCAAGTATATGACTCATAACAAAAGTATAGATAGCATTAAGGAGAATGGACATTTCAGTACATGTTCATGTGGAACTCATGTAAATCAAGAGGCAGTCATCCCATCACAAAGGGATCAGGATGTCAGGGTTGTATCGTTTTACTAGATTTATTCAACTCTATGCTGAAAAAACAACCCAAGAAACTGAACTATATGAAGAAGAACATGGCATCAGGATTAGAAGAAGGCTCATCGACAACCTGAGCTACGAAGATGATATAACTTTGATTGATAAAAGCAAAGAACATGTGAAGCATTGACCGGTACATGTCAAAGACTATAGCTTTCACTATGGACTACAACTAAGTACAAAGAAATCAAAAGTCCTCACAATCAGAACTGTAAATAACACTAAATGGAGAAGAGATTAAAGGGATTCATTTTCTTTGGTGTATTAGACCAGGTTCACTGGAGCAACAAATCCAGTGATACTCATACAAGTTTAAGAAACAGCTTTACATCAAGAAATCGCACTATATCAAGAACATCACCCCGAAATTATGTAACCAGCACACTTGGATTCCTAAGCAATGCCGATGGAAGCAGCTGTCAAGAAATCAAACAATGTTTTGAATTGAACAAGTCTGCTGCAAGACATCTTGACAGTTTTAAAGAGCGAAACTATAACTTTGAGGATTAAGATGAGCCTAACCCATGCATTTTCAATGAGCTCAGATGCATGTAAAAACCAGACAATCAGTAAAGGGCACAGGAGAACTGATGCATTTCATCCATGATGTTGCAAAAGAAGCTTGACAATACAGTGAACTGACAAAAGAACAAGCATCTGTTTTTGAAGATGTTCAGTCAAAGTGCTCCTTAGAAGGGATTACAGTGAAATTTCATTTGACTTACTTCAGCAGGGCATTATCAGAAGGGAAAAGTCCCTGGGGAGGATCACCTTGCTTAGTAAAATAGAGTGTCATAAGAAATAAACAAAATAAGCCCTTCACAAGATGGACCGACACCGTTGCTGCTCGATGAGCTCGATGATAACAGGCCTGAGGAGGATGCCGGGAATAGGCCTTGGGAACAGGCTGTGCTTCGTTGTGTTTCTTTGCTTCTGTACAGAGGCCTGCTCTGCATTGAAGCTCACTCGATGGTATCTATCAACAAATTATGATGATCACAATGTGTAGTGATGACAAAGAAGAGTATGTGTTGAACTTTGTTTTCCTGGATGAAGAGTTGTAGAGCCCATTAATAAAATTAGTAAATATTATCCCATTGAATAGTAATACCGTATTAATGTTTTACATATAAGTTTTCATAATATAATCATCTATTTTCTAGGTTCTTTTAATGGATCCATATAACAAATGCCATGTCGATTTGACTGTAATGACTTGCAGTGAGCACAGCTGTATTGAGGAAGTTCTCCAACCTTATTTTCTCCTCTATCAAATTTTCTTGGCTATTCTCAGACATATTCTCTTCCCAGTGAACTTTAATATCATTGTATCCACTTCCAAAATCAACATTGACGAAGTTGTACTGAGAAATGTAAGTTTATACAATATTTTTTGAAAAATTGGCATCTCTATTATAATAATGCTTCCCACCCAAGATGTTTTTCCATATTTCAGATATTGTTCTATATCCTCCAAAAAGGTTTCAGAGAAATTTTAACATAGATCCCATATTTTCTTTTTAAATTAGCCAAAAACATTATGAATTTTTGTATTATAAGTATAAATTTTTACATGCTCATTTCCACTTCCCTGAAAGTAATATAGATTATAGCCCTAAGTTTTGCATAATGACCATGTTTCTGTCTCAAAAAAACTGAGTTTTAAAAATATATATTTTAGGGCTGAGCCCCGGTGGCATAAGTGGTTGAGTGCGTGACTGCGGCCATGGCCTTGGCGGTTCAAATCCAGCAGCAGCTCTCAGGAGCAGCACTGGGTAGTGCCCATGACCAACAGAGGCAGTGATGCCCATAAAACAAATAAACAAGCTTTTAATTTTGTTTTCAAGTTCTAGAATTTTTTAGGAAAATGATATTATAAGAAAGCAATGCGTTCTTTCCAATGTTAACACATAATTTAATTTTTCTTTTTTGTATATTTATAAGTATAGTTAATGGTAGGTGTATCAGTTCCTATCTATAGCAACCTTATGCATGGCAGAAGGAAACACTGCCCAATCCTGTGCATTGTCACCATTTTTCCTATGCTTGAGACCATTTGCAATCATTAGAATCACAAAACAATGTGATCAAAGAAATGATCATCTTTTTCTATTAATTGAAATGAAAGTATTATAATTTAGAATGATAACTAATTTTGGTTTGGAGTAAATAATGTTAGTGTTACTGTATAGTTAATTTTTTCCTATTTAATTTATAATTTTAATTTAAAGTCTTCATTGTATTTTATATAATGATTTTACAGATTTTATTTATGTTTCCACATGTTTTCTATTTTAAATAAATTAATGCAATAATTATGCTGGTAGATTTTTTGATAAAGAACATTTGTATTTTATGAAGATTTCTATATCTGTATATATGGCATTGGCTAACTTTTTCTGTTTATGGTAAATTTATAAGGTGGGTTTTTTTTGTTTTTTGGGGAGGCATCACTGCCCTAATTTATAAGGTTTTATTTTAAAAATGTGTCCAATGGCCTGTAGTAACTAACATTGGCTTGTTTGTATTTTTGAGGTTGGATTGAACTCAGCTGTGAAGATCTTTAACCTTAATCACCTTTCTGTAAAAACTGTTGTTAGGTATGCTTTGAATTAATTCTGATACATACAGATTCTTTGTAAAATAGACAGAAACTATAATTGCCTGGTTCTGTACTATTCTCACAATTGTTTTTAGGCTTGAGACCATTGTTCCGCCATTGTGTTAATGACAATTTTTGCAATCTCTATCATTATGATGATTATTGGTTTATTTATTCTTCTATATCTGAGGGTAATTCTGAAAATTTACCATATAAAAAAGTATCTGCTTCTTCGTGTAGGTCAAGAGATTTATAGCTATGGAGGGTCTGCAGAAATATTTCATCATCATTTTCTTTTTATCACTTTTTAACAAAAATTTAACAGGGTGATCCCAAATTATATAATACATCTGAGACAAACCCTATATGAACAAACCAAAAACAACAAAATACAGACAATATTGAAAACCGGATCAGGCCTAACATGCACCAGAGGGGGATCATATGACAAGGTTTCAGCCATGCCAGTTGATCAATCATTTTGATTTTCTATAGTCATCTCTCCAATGCACTAGACACAGGGGAGTCCCTGGATGTTTATTTCCTATGTCAAAATCACAAATGTATGTTGGGTTCCAACTGTCATCCATACCTGATTGTGCAAAGCTGATTCTCAATATTTAGCCTCTGCCCTCACAGTACGTCCTCCTTCAGCTTTGGGTTATAAGATTTACGATGCTTCGGTCACTGATGTGGCTGTGCTTCTTCCATGTTGACATCTCACTCAGATGACTGCTTCTTGGGAAATGAACCTTTAAAAACCCAGATGCTAATTTATCTGAAAGCCAGCCAGGCACCATCTACTTTCTTCACCATGCTTTGCTATCGACTCCTTAGGTTCTGTGGTCCTATCCTGAAGGTGTGTATGGAGCAGAGTCATGATGGAAGAACTAATTGTTCTTAAATCAGAGCAAGAATTTAGTGCAAGCCCCAAACCCATTCTTGAATCTATGTTGTTTCATCTGCCTTTCATGCATATTATCACTATCAGTGTATTATTGAAGCAGGATGTATGTGGTATGATGATATAACAAACATCTTCCTCTCCGGACTCTCTTTAAAATGTATTAGGTAAGAGAATGCTTTCTTTCTCTTTCATGGATGAAAACTCTGGCAATCTCATGACTTCACTAGGTACCTAAGGATTCCCTGTATGATGCAAACAGTAGGTGCATAGCTACTCATTGACATGTTAGTAGTTTCAACCCAGCTGACATCTGGGGAGAAAGGTAGGGCTCTCTACATCGGGAAAAAAAATCAATCATTGAAATCCATGCATAGCACACTTATATTCTGGGAATATGGGATCATCGTGAGTCAGCATCAACTCCTACCTTGACACACTCATTAGTGATCAACAGGACAAGATGGCAACTTGAGTTGGGCCTTGGAAAATGCTAACTAGAGTGAGCACAGCATGTAAAGTGTATTTGATATCATCCTCCTAGAATAACCCTTGTTCTTCTAGTTTATTCTCATGAGAAGTTCAAGCATAATCACAATGCTTAATACATTGGCACGTGTCCAGACTCAGATTCCTAGGCCTCTCTGACTCTCCTACGGTGGCCCTGGACCAAAACTCGAATAACTGCCAAAGACCACACAGGAGAAGCCCTAAAACTGAATTTACTCATATCAAAATTCCCCAAGGTTTTTTGAGCTTAAATGGGTTACTCAGGACCACCCAGGGGCAAAACAGGAGATCCAATGACATGATGAGTAGGACTCAACTTCCTGAGAAAGTGAGATGTCTTATGCAGCATTGAGAAATCAGGCCACAAAGACCAGAGCCTAGTTTCCATTGGAAATGGCGTGGGTGCCGGGTAACCTCCCAACACTGAGCTTAAATGATGGACATAAGCATGTGTTGACCTCATCAAAGAATCACCACTGTTAAATTGCCAACATTTCAAATGTTGCAAAAAATATCTTTTAAATCTAACTTACACAATAAATGAGGAATCCATTTAGGCCTATACATTTAAATTTTATTTTCCTCAGTTACCTTTGCCTAACTCAGGAATTTTTACTTTGAATTTTATATGAAAAATTATTAACTGGGTAATAACAAAGAATTTTGAACTTTTGAAATGATATATATACAGGGAATCTCTCATTATTAATTGTTATTGAGCTTCTTTCTTCTCATGAGTTTTGAAGTGACATAATCTGAAATGCCAGAAAGAAGAATTTTCCTGAGTTTCATACTGTGAGTTGATCACTGTAGGTAAGAATTGAGAAGATTTTTCAGTCCAGCAGTGATGGTAGAGGAGTTTACCTTACCAATTAGTTTCATGTCTTTGTTTTCCATGCATCAGAGTGCAATATGATGAATGAGCATATTAAACCATCCTCTACCTGAGAATTTTTGACCTTTTGAATATATATTACTACTACCATATTCCAATAATTTCTATAAAATCCCTTGAGCACTCACAAAATGATATTACTTAAAAGAAAGTTTTCTTGTGTACAGACGTAAAGAGACCTCAGCATAGTCACACTGCAAACCATGATATAATCTAACCGGAGCATGGGCAGATTTTTGAAAAATCTAGGGCACTGTTTTCCTATCAACCATTAATCAGCACCATGGCTGAAAATGTTAGACATAGTCTACATTCCCCTAAACCAAGATCATGAGGTTTCATCAGTTTATAAAGTATGTAAACTTTCTTCTACAAGAAAGAAAACGATGCTCAAGTGAGAATTCTTGATGAGCTTGTCTGTTTCTTGGAAGAGGGGTTAGCCCAAGAGTCATTTATCTACCACCATGTGGAATCACTTATGCCAGATTGAGTCATCAATTAAATTAGAATGTATTGTTCTTAGAGAGAAAAAGCTCGTATAAATGAGAAAGAGAGAGTAGCAAATGTACCTGGTAAATCCAATCCCCGGAGTTCTTTAGATTCTATTACCTTCGACTGTCTTTCATCACCTCCGGGGCTTTTCACCTATGTCTGCGCTGCAACGGGAGCATCTAGTTACATATCCACACCACTGTTAGCAGACAGACTGAGGACTCCCTCCAATGTAGTCATTTGTGTGTCAGCAAGCAGGGAGACCCATTTCCGTCTTTGCCAGAAAACTTACTTCTGCCGCACTGGGGTGACAGCCAGACATTTACAAGCCATTTTCTTTGGCTAGCAATTCTGTTTTTAAACTCTTAATGGAGCATCTGCAACTACTGTTTTACTGAACTAATTTCAAACGCAGTTGTGTTTCCAGCAATCTATGACAGTTTTAAAAGTTTGAAGAGACTAGGAGTTGGAGACAACAGTAGAACAGATGTGTTTCATTGGAACTTGTTAGCATCTTGTTAAACTAGGTTATAGAGATCTTTCAGGAAGCAAACATCAGGTCAAGCAGCAACAACCCCTCTTTACACACACATAATTCCATGTCAAGTGATGCGAAGGGAAATGCCCACTGACCACCAAACTTCTAGCTCCCCATGCAGAGAACCTCTCATAGAAATTGATAAACCTTGAGGGAGGTGATTAAACAAAACAATACAACAATTATAAATTTTAAAGACAATATATTTATATATGCACACATATATACTGACTTTGAAAGATTTGTGGGAAAATTCTACTATCATTTAATTTGATATTTCCAGAAACTTTTTAAAATACCTCTTGCGTATCTCAAGTACTCCATGTTCTAAAGGAAAGTGTGAGTAGACAAAAAGAGAAAATAATTTAAAATAAAGTTTCATGGACAGCGATATGGACAATAAAGGGAAGGGATGAATAGGGAGAGCAGGGTCATAGAGTTCTACAGTGTCAGGTGGAGTGAGGAGGGCTGGTAGGGCCCAGAATACAAATACGCAGTAGAGTCCTACTCAAGATGAGAGCTGAACAAATGGACAAATGCACGGAGGGTAAGGGCGTGGCATTTATAGAGCAAAAAATAGATTTTGAATGGAATAAAAGAATTCCCAATAAATCTGACAAATCCTATACTGGAATCCACTAAACAGAGCCAAAGATTGATCATTACAAATGCCAGAGGACAAGCGTGAGGATAACATTATACTCTGCTGTCCTCCCATTCCTTGTCCCTCAGATCTACATGTTAGTCTGAGTGGAGGTAGAAGGAGGAAAAGTAAAACTGACACGGACTTGGAATCTTATTGACTTACAAGTTCATTTCAAACATGATTTAAAAAATTATACTCTGCTCCCTCATTTTCATTTGCTTTTCTGCACCCATTCATAGCTCATTTGCCCTCTTTTCTGCTTTGCCCTTCCATCCCTTTCCTGCTAGATTCACCTCTTGACTCTCTCTCTGTATGTGACTTTTTATGATATAAATATTAGAAATATTTTCAACAGTCCCTTATTTTTGAAAATAAAAATCACATTCACCTCACTCATGTTGATGCTATGACCATCACAAGATTAAAGTCGCTCCAATCTAATTTTGTTTCTCAAAAGTTTCCCTTGAAACAAAATTCTATAAATTAGAAGATGTGAGTAGGGGACAAAACACTATCTGCTAAATAAAATTATAATGCATATTATCTCCATCCAAAATATCCAAATATGCCAGAACCATATTGTAGCATCTGTCAGGAACCTTTGGTTGAAGGGAGGGAGGGGATTAACCATTATTATTTTGTGAGCTCTGAGGACTATTTTCGTTTGTTTATTTACACTGATTTAAAAATGATAGTGATTGAAACTAAGAGTGGCGTAGACAACTACTATTATTATTCATGTAATTGAGGTTGAAAAATTATGCATGTATACATATATACCTGTAAACCCTGAATTAGGTAATGTTGTGTGATAGACATATTTACAACAATATAAATAAAAAGAGAAAATACTAAGGCTATTATGCACAAAGAAATCATTCAAAAGGATGAGTTTCTTATTTTTCAAGAATGAGTTTCTTGGTTTAAAGGTTTAGGGCAGCATTCCTCAACCTGTGAGTCATGACCCCTTTGGGGTTCCTCAACCTGTGAGTTGAACGACCCTTTCACAGGGTTCACCTAAGACCATGGGAAAACACATATTTGAGATAGTTTTAGGAACCAAGACACAACTCCTCTATCCATCTTTAGGTGGGTCCACCCACATGGAGATATACCCACATAGGAATACCCAATGTGAACATTATTATCCATGTTACACAAGCTTCAAGACAAAATTTCATTTATTTGTCATACAAATAAATATTTCACAATATATAATTACATATTGTTTTGTGTTTAATCACTATGCTTTAATTATGTTCAAATTGTAACAATAAAATTACATTCTGCATACCAGATAGCTGCGTTATGATTCATAACAGTAGTAAAATTACAGTTATGAAGTAGCAATGAAAATAACTTTATGACTGGGGACTCACCACAACATGAGGAACTGTGTTAAAGGGTCATGGCATGTGGAAGGTTGAGAACCACTGACTTAGGGTCATGTGTTCATGGGACATCTCAGGTAACTGGTCTAATTTCTTGCTTAGTGTATCTTAACTTCTGGTTCCTTATATTGTCCATGGCACCTTAAGAGCTTGTAAAATACTATTTAAAGTATAACAATGGATCCTTCTTTACCTGATCAAGAGGGGAAGAAAAAGAATCAAAAGAGAAGAAAGATATCATCCCCCTTCACTTTGCTTATATAACTAATATGCAGCCATTTAAGCTTTTAATATGTATAGGTCAACAATTCATATATATAATTTCTTTCCAGTTTAAACTTAAACAATTTATTTTTCTCGTGTTTTAAATTCTATACCATTGGCTAAATTTATGGCACTATCAATGGAACTATTAAATGTATTTGATAATGTTCAGTGATATAAAATGATAGTAACATATATAAACCATAGATATGTGAATGAATTTGGGGTTCACATTTAATTCTACCCCCAATCTAAGAACAATTCATTATTATAATACGTGCTTGCTTGATGCTCTCCTACATGAATCTCTGAAGATATGGTTGCTGCAACAAAATGCAGTGATTGTAATGAAGAAACTAGATGGTGCCCAGCTATCAGAAAGAATGGCATCTGAGGTTGTACAGGCTTGTCTTCAACCAAGCAGCCATCAATTGAGGGGTCAGCTAAGTCCACATAAGCACAACAGCTCATTAAATCCAAGGTTGTAAATAAAAAAAATTCAAATCTGCTTAGATTTTGATCACTTGGTGGGCAGGAGGCTATGAATAAGTATAGAAGCCCAAAATCCAATTGAAGAGTCAAGTGGATTGAGCCTCCTGTGACTCCCCTCTGACCATAGTTGTATGAGGTGAATAGCCTTGCTATCCTGCAGAGCACATTAGAAAGTGGACTGTTGTGGGTGCAGCTGGTGAAAATTTAACATCCTATTATTTGAGTGCCTTTATGACCCATTTAATATTTTTCAACTTTTTAATATTTTTGCTTTCTTTTTATTGACATTTTCTTATGTTACTTTTTTATTGTCCTTAGTCTTTTTGTGGTTTTGTTTTTTTTGGGGGGGGGGCAACACTACTCTCCGGTGGTGGGAGTAGGAGGCCCAGCCCCACTGCTGGAATTGAACCTCTGTTCTAGTGGGCCGCACTCCCGCACACAACCACTACGCCACTGAGGTTCAGCCCCTTTTTGTGGGTTTTTATTTGGTGGGATGGATTTTTTTTATATGAAATCTAAGGTAAATCTATTGAGACAGTAGCTACTTTAGTGGTTGATTTCTTAGGGATATGGCAAGTTATATTAGGGATAAATAGGGAGCTAATAACAATAAATAAAACAAGAAGAAATGTCCTAAAATGCATTGTGGTAATAAGCATACTACTCTTATTAGTATGATTTAACTATTGAATTGTATGAAATGTGAATTATATGCCACAGAAACTGCTAAAATTTATGAAATAAATAATATGTAAAAATACACATTCATAAATTTGATGAGGGAAAAATGGATGCTAGTTTAGAGGAACAACTTATTTTAAATAATTTTATTGGGCCTCATACAACTCTTATCATGATCAATACATACATCCATTGTATGCAGGCCACATTTGTACATTTGTTGCCAGCATCCTTCTCAAAACATCCTCCTTCTACTTAGGCCCTTGGTATGAGCTCCTCATATTTCCCTTTCTTCTCCACTACCCACTCCTCCTCCCTCATGAACCCTTAATAATTTATAAATTATCATTATTTTGTCATATCATACACTGACCAATGTGTCCCTTCACCCACTTCCCTATTGTCCATACCCCAGGGAGGAGGTTATAAGTAGATCCCTGAAATTGGTTCCCCCTTTCTACTCCACCTCCCCTCCCCAACCCTCCTGGTATCAACACTCTCATCACTGGCCCTGAAGTGATCATCTGTCCTGAATTCCCCATGTTTCTGACTCCAATGTACATCCCCAGGTCTAGCCAAATTTGTAAGGTAGAATTGGGATCATGATAGTGGGGTGGGATGGGGGGAGAGAAAGCATTTAAGAACTAGAGGAAAGTTGCATATTTCATTCTTGCTGCATTGTACCTTGACTGGTTCATCTCCTTCCTATGACCCTCTGTAAGGGGATGTCATTTCACCTACTGATGGGCTTTGAGTCCCCAATCTGTACTCCCCCTCAATTATAATGATATAATTTTTAGTTCTTTGATGCCTGATACCTGATCCCTTTAACACCTTGTGGTCACACAGGCTGGTGTGTTTCTTCCATGTAGGCTTTGTTGTTTCTGAGCTAGATGACTGCTTGCTTACTGTCAAGCCTTTAAGACCCCAGATGCTATATCTTTTGATAGCCAGGCATCATCAACTTTCTTCACCCCATTTGCTTATGCACACATTTGTCTACAGTGATCATATCAGGAAAGTGGGCATGCAAAGTTTGATTTTTAGTTCTTTGATGCCTGGTAACTGATTCCTTTGACACAAGGGTCATACAAGCTGGTTTGCTTCTTCCATGTGGACTTCGTTGCTTCTGATCTAGATGGCTGCTTATTTACCTTCAAACCTTTAAGACCCCAGATGCTATATCTTTTGATAGCCAAGCATCATCAGCTTTCTTCGCCACTTTTGATTATGTATGCATTTGTCTTCAGTGATCGAGAGGAACAACTTTTATTTTACCATGAAAACAGAACTGAATGGGACCAGGTTACCATTTCCCAATATTTTAATCAATGGTTTCATGGAGGAATATTAGCCATTGTAAATGTTGGTGGTGCCAGACTCATACCAAAGCAATATGCAACAGATTAAAGTTCTGCATTACACTCACAATAATTCCTGAATGAGCACATTGTTGCTGCCATTGTGCCAAAGTACACATCAATCATACATGATACAAAGTCTCCCCATTCTTCATGTTAAAAATTGATCATTCTGTTGACTGTCCATAGTGTATTCAATGTTTTTCACCCCACATCATAATTCAAGTGCATCAATTTTTCGGTCTTCCTTACTCATTATCTATGTTTCATATGCAAATGTGGAAATCAAAAATGCGATGGCTTGGGTCAGTTGTGCCTTAGTGTTCAAAATTACATCTTTGTGATTTAAAATGTTAAAGAGGTCTTTCCCAGTGCAATATATCATTTAATTGCTTGGTTGTTTTTTCCATAAGCATTGATTATAGATCCAACTAAAATGAAATCCTTGGCAACTTAAATCATTTTTTTTCCATTTGTCATGATGATGATGCTTATTGGTCAACTAGTAAGAATTTTTTTATGTCAGGTGAAATCTCATATGGAAATCTTTTTAGACTTTTTTCTTATCAAAATAAAGACTTCCTTTTCAGCAAAGTTTTGCCATCTGCCTTCGATAGTTTAATGATATGTTTTCCTCCAAATCTGAAGTCAAATTATTATTTGCAGAGTCTAGTTTCTCAGGTTATTTGCTCCTCAGCATTCAGATAGAACAACTGTGATGAAAAGAGTTAACTCTGCACATACCTCCCTGGTTCTGTTCAGACACTTACCACTTGAGCTATGTATAGACGACACTTAAGTGGTTGCTCAATTCTGATTCTTCTGATAGTTGCCATAATTTGTATGACCCATTCAGTTGTCTTGCAAAGGCAATAAAACACAGGTGAACATATTTAAAATATTCTCTGTTTTCAGCCAAGATCCATCTCACTTCAGCAATGAATATCACTTCTGGCTTGAATTTCTAGCAGCTCTTTGTGGATGTCCTGCTACGGGTATTTTTAAATTCTCTTTAGCAACATATTTGCATGTAATATTAATGATAGTTTTGTTGCTTTCCCGGTTCCATTTTATCACTTTTATTTGGAATGGGCACAAATATAACATTTTTCCAGTTGGTTGATCAGGTGTCCTCCAAATTTCTTGATATGGAAAAGTAATCACCTCCAGGTCTGCATCCATTTGTTGAAAATTTTAAATTGGCATTTTGTCCATTCCTAAACACTTTGTCTTTGCCAATGCATTCAGTGAAGTTGCACTTCTTTCCTTATCTACTCACCATGAAATAATTTAACATCAACATATTCTTTTTTTGTACAGTAACTCTGTGTACTCCTTCTATCGTCTTTTTTTTTTCAAAATTTTCTATTGTGAATTTGGTGATGTTTACAGAGATCCACTCCATCCCGCAATTTATTCAATGCCTCATGACATTGATTGAAATCTCCACAAGGTAACATTACTTGTTTCATTTCCACCTTGTATTTTCTGTTTCCATTCCTCCTTCTTTCTTAATCTTTTAAAGCTTGTTCTTGAGTAAACTGCTGCACTTTTGATCTCCAGTGGTTGTTTACTGTAAAGTGTGTATATCTAGCTGGTACTAACACCTTTATAGACCTATTATTCTTTGGCTTTATAGACCTACAGGGAATTAAATTTCATACCTGAAAGGTAATGGAAGATTTCACCAGTGTCTTTGTGACCACTGAGCCTGGTCTCTCTTCCTTTCTCTCTCGCTCTCTCTCTCTAATGATTTCAAATTTTGCTCCATAACCTTCCAGACCCCAACTCTACTCAGAATCTTCTAATGTGATCCCTTTCAGAGCACTTGGTAGTACCTGGACATCATCAAGTTCTTTTGGTCTTAATATCCCATTCACTACTGACTGGAGTAGAACTTCCATTTTCATTTGATGCTGCTTTTGTCATTTAATATTTTGTCCACAGATTCCTTCAACATTGCATTTCAAAGTATAGTCTTTTTCTTCAGTTTTTTCAGGCTAGACATGTCAAGTCTGTTCTGCCTTTGTGATTCAGTGTCAGATCTTTATACATTTTATCATAATGCTTTATTTTGTTTTGAGCTACCCTTTTGAGATATTCTTGTTGGCTCTTTTCCTTCATTATTTTTTCCTTTTGCTTTAGCAGGGGCATGTTTTAGAGAATCTTCTCACATCCATTTTGGCACTACTACCTTTCCTTTCTTTTAATGACCTTTTTACTTCTTCATGTATATTTTTTAATGTCATCTCACAATTCACCTAATCTTCAGTCATTAGTGTTCAATGTCACATTTATACCAGAAATTGTCTCTAAAGTCAAGTAGAATGTACTCAAAATCATAATTGGAACCATCTGTATTTGGTTTAATTTTCTTCACTTTCTACTTGAACTTTCTTTTTTTTTAATCTTTACATCACTGCCCTGGTGGGAGCAGGAAGCCCAGCTTTGCTCTTGGAGAGCTGCTGCTGGATATGAACCATCAACCCTGAGGACCGCAGTCCCACACACAACAATTGCGCCACCAGGACTCAGCTTCTATTTGAACTTTCAAGTGAGCAACTGACAATATTGATTTCTTCACACTCACTTTCTGCAAACATAGTTAATTTTATTATAATTTAGTTATATATTCTAAGATCCATGTATACAATTTTCTTTTGTTGTTGAATGTAACACTTTGCAAAGAATGATTCATGTTCAATATATTTCAAACTAAAAGAAGTAAAGCATCAAGTTTCAATATTGAAACTCATTAAATATATTATCGAATGACTCGGAAAGCATCAGAACAAGAGGAAGGCTTATACAGAGTCACTCTAACAAAAAAATTGCTCGGCAACCCACCATTTCATCAGGCAGCATATGATCAAAAACTAACAGTACAGGAAGACAAAGGCATTGGTGACGAACAAGGATCTAGTAAGGGACAGAATTTTGATGGAATTCTTTCAACAAATGGATGGAGAACTATAGGTGCTCACTCGTTTATGCCAAGAAAATTGGAAGAAAATTACCTGGCCAATCTCCTTGAAGAGATTCCAATTAGTGCTTATTTCAAAGAAAAGTAAGCCAATGGAATGGTTCTGGAAACCATTCAGACGAATTGAAACCCTAAACCTTTTTGCCTAAGGTAATCTTTACATTTAAACTGAAACTATCTCTTGAAATTCTCATCAGCAATAGATTAGTTTGGTTATTAAAGAATGCCAGTCTTGAGCATCATGTTCTTCTAGTAACCATCGATATGGGGTCACATTGACAATTTATAGGTGTTAATTGAGTAAGATGCAAATTGCAGAAAGCCTACAAAATAAAACACAGCTCAGTTCTGGGCCATCCACGCAATTGTCATTTTTGGGGGGTCATTTTTAACTCATTATTGCAACCACTCTGTCAAACAATCTCATGTAGAGTACTCCTCTTTTTTACTGACCCTCCATTTTAACAAATGTTATATCCTCCTTCAGGGACCGGTCCCTGCTCACATGTTCAAAGTATAAGAAATGAAGTCTCACTATCATTGCTTCCAGAGTGTAGCCAGGCTGTACTTCTGACCTCTAAAGACTTGGTAGAAAATTAAGGGGACAGTTGAAGTGTTATTAGGGCAGTAATTCAGAAGAGGGCCATGACAATGTTTCAATAGCAACTGTAGCAAATGTAATCAATGTCACAATAGGGTACATGCAGCATTGTTGAATTCATGCATGTCAGTTTATGTATATTCTAGTATCTGTAATACTAATATAAAAATTAAATTAAATTAAATAATTTTTAAAATAGTCAAACTTGTATAATTTGAAAAATAAATCAAGTAGGCAATGAAAACAATATCTAGAAGTAATAAACTATAATGTCATATTCAAATTTTAGTATGAAATTAATATTATGTATGCTTGCCAAAGATGGAAGCAATTGTGCAAAAGTGGTAGATTAATCCCTATATTTTCTCAGGCAGTTAATATAGAAACAGGACCTGCTGATTGTTTCTGTTCTTTGATACTATAATGAGATAAATCCAGATCTAAGAGCAATTCAAAATAACTGGGGAAATATATTTAGAAAATACTTTGAAACCTTAGAAGATGCCACCTCTTCATTTGTCTCACTTGATGTAGAAACTGGAGCAGGAGTATTGTTTCATCCGATATGATGCTCAATTCAAATCTCTTCTATATGACATTAATTTATTTTTAGATTGATTGGGTAAGCTGGGAAGTATATAGTGTACTGAGAGTATAGAGTATTCAGTGTGCTTATTCAATATGATGTGTGGTGAGAGCTGTTATTCCAGAACAGTCAAAAAGAAATGAAAGAATTATATTGAGAAAAGTAAGCTGCTATGTTTCAAATGGTAAAGTGAGCAACCATCTACCAGGTGAGTTGATAGAGAGACAGTGGCAAACTCAAGCATAGTACAAGTGTAAGGTGACTCCATCGGGTCATATTGTGGGATGACTAGCTCAGAAAGTACTTCCAAAGGACATCATTGTATAGTCCTGTAACATTTGTAAATAATATGTAGAACCAAAATTCCTTTATGAAATGAAGGAAGTGGAAAAAGGTGGGCACAATGGGGACCCTTGAAGCATGGGTGAGGGAATTCTGTGTTGTAGAGTTGGCAACCAATGATGAAGATGGTCAAACTGTGCACTGATTCGGTGAAAACACACATACATAATTGCTACCAGTGAGGTGGATAAGGTGAAAGTGGATAAATGAAGAGCTGTTTTGATGTTTTCTTTGGAGATATTAGCCATTTCTC
Source organism: Nesogale talazaci (assembly GCA_004026705.1). Classification (NCBI taxonomy): domain Eukaryota; kingdom Metazoa; phylum Chordata; class Mammalia; order Afrosoricida; family Tenrecidae; genus Nesogale; species Nesogale talazaci. The sequence goes on from PVJH01006858.1 coordinate 50,909, forward strand.
TAGAGCTCAAAAAAATGTCCACAGAATAGCTATAATAAGGGGAGTTATAAATGTGGAAAAGACTCTTCTATATCTCTCATAGGACCACCTGTTTAATGGTCTACCAGCTAGGTATCATATTTTAGCAGTATTTATTTGAATGAATGAATAGAAATCACTCTTTCCTTTTGAGAACTCTTATTATTATTTGCTTGATCATTCAAAGAAAAAGAAGAAGTCAGGTAAAGGGGTTTCAATCCATGGAAATGTTACATTTCTCTTCATTTTATTTTCCCATGAACTTTTTTGTTAAACCTTCATGGAAAGAAATGAAGGCCAGGGCTGAACCCCCCATGGCATAGTGGTTGTGTGCGGGACTGCGGCCCACAGGCTTGGCAGTTCAAATACAGTGGCAGCGCTACGAGAGGAAGGGTGGGCCTCCCACTCCCACAAGAGGGCAGTGATTAAAAAAAAGAGAGATGAAGGCCATGTAAGGGTATTGCCAAGAAAGGCATCCTCATTTAATATCAGTTTCATAGGTTTCTGATATTATAAAGTTCAAATGCACATTGTCAATATGCTTTTTCCTTAACTACAAAGAGAGAGCTTTTCATAAATTTCTCTCTGGCTTTTCTTGTCAACAGAATTTCTTTAAAAAAAAATTTGTCAGCTATTTGCATTTTTTTGCCAATTGCATTATTTCACTTAAGAAGCCTTCTCTCCATCAGTGGTTGGATTTATTTGGCATGATCTCATTTAGAGCATCAACTGCCATGTGAAGAAAAACAAGTTACCTTGAGGAGGAAGCATTTGAGATGCCTCAGGTTTTTTGACTAGCTTCTAAGCTGCTTTTTGGCTTAGAAAAGCTGTCAGTCAAGAGAACAAGGAAAACCATTTCTAATTGATTACCTTCCCAGAAAAGCTAGCTGCCAAAACCTCGCAGTGATAGGTCTCCCCAGATTTGAAAATTTACTCTTTCACAATGTAAACATTAGATCCTGAATCAACCCAGACTGGTTGTAAGAACCACACTATAATTCTTGACCAGAAGAAAAAAAGAAAAAACTAAGTTAATCCAGAATTCTCATCTGTTCTCTCAACTGCAAACTTTCTGTTTAAGACTTCTTCTTTGGCTACCATTGTAACTACTTCTTTCAGTCTTTCAGAAACTATTCTCTTCTCTTTTTATTTCCAAAGCTATTATTCTCCCACCTGCCTCTAAATACCAGCATTCTTTTTTTTGTTTAATAGCAGCATTCTTGAGTTCTATCACATCATATCTCAATGTGCATGGCATTTTAGAACAGGGGTTCTCAACCTGTGGGTTGCGACCCCTTGGGGTATCAAACAAATCTTTCACAGGGGTCTCCCGATTCACAGCAATAGCAAAAGCACAGTTAGGAAGTAGCAATGAAAATAATTTATGATTGGGGAGGTTACCGCAACAGGAAGAGCTATTAAAGGTCAAGGCATTAGGAAGGTTGAGAACCATTGTTTCAGGGTATAGTAAAATTTCTTGTTCATGGTCTTGTGCTGGCATCCAGGTGGTACAGTGGTTAACACATTTGGTTTCCAATGAAAGTGCTGGTGATTTCAACCTGTCAATCACACTTAAGGAGAAAGAGGTGGTCAACTTCTTAAAGATTTACAATTCTTGGAAACCTTAGAGGACAGTTCTGCCCTGTCCTAGAGGGTTACTATGGTAAGAATGAGTAAGTATTGACTCAACAGAAGTGATTACAATATTGAATCTTTTTGGTAAAATAACAGATAAAAATAACAAATAAAGGGCATCATAATACTACAGATGATGAGACTGGTCAGAATATCTGATTATAAGTCACCAAGGATCACAAACATAGCTACAGAACCAAGGTTGGAATTCAGTTTTCTGGGCCAGTTCTCCATCCATTCCTCTTTTTGCCCCTAAGCTTGAGCTCAAGCAAGGCATGCTTTGACCCATCATCTCAGAAGGAAATCAAAGTGATCCACAGAGGACAGCATTCTCTCCTAGTAAGCCTGTCTTACGCTGAATTAGAAGGGATCTTCAGTTTGTCAGAAAATGGAATTAAAAATAATGAAACTTTTCATAAACCTTTTGAAGCTCCCTTGTACTAATGTGAATAAAATTTATTAAATAGTAAGGTATAGAAAAATCTGTAAAAGATCCAAAAATCTTTGGATCAGGTATCAGGCATCAAACAGTTAAAAATAATATCATTGTGTGTCAACCTTCCCAATATGATCACTGAAAACAAATGGGTACATAAGCAAATGTGGTGAAGAAAGCTGATGGTGCCCAGCTATCAAAAGATATAGCATCTGGGGTCTTAAAGATTTGAAGATAAAAAAGGGTCCATCTATCTCAGAAGAGGAAGCACACATGGAGGAAGCACACCAGCCTGTGTGATCACAAGGTGTCAAAGGGATCAGGTATCAGGCATCAAGGAACAAAAATCATATCATTGTGAATCATATCATGGGAGTGCAGATTGGAGACCCAAAGACCACCTGTAGGCAATTAGACATCCTTTTACAGAAGGGTCGCAGGGAGGAGATGAACCAATAAGGGTAAAATATAGCAATGATGAAACATACGACTTTCCTCTAGTTCTTGAATGCTTACCCCACTCCCCACCCCTCACTATCATGATCCCAATTCTACCTTACAGGTCTGGCTAGACCAGAGGATGTACACTGGTAGAGATAGGATTTGGAAATGCAGGTAATCCAGGATAGATGATTCCTGCCATAAGTGGTAAGAGTGGCGATACTGGGAGGGTGGAGGGAATGTGTGATAGAAAACGGGAACTTACTACAAGGATCTATATATGACCTCCTCTCTGGAGAATGGACAACAGAAGGTTGACTGAAGGGATACATTGGGCAGTGTAAGATATGATAAAATAATAATAATTTATAAATTATCAAGGGTTCATGAGAAAGGGCGGAGTAGGGAGAGAAGGGAAAGATGAGGAGCTGATATCAAGGGCTTAAATAGGAAGCAAATGTTTTGAGAATGATGAGGGCTACAAATGTACAAATGAGCTCAATGCAGTGGATGTATGTATGGATTGTGATAAGAGCTGTATGAGCCTCCAGTAAAATAGCTTTTTTAAAAATCTGTCTAAAGTAAGTGATTTATGTTATGTTACGCTACACAATTAGGTCATTTTTGCAAAACTAGAATATTCAATATAATTCATTACAAATTCTAACACAGCCATTTTCTTAAAGCTGATCAAGTGACAAATGTTTCCTGGGGTATTCTTCATCTGAATTATGTGTTCACCTCAGGGAATTTTATGAAGTGAGGCACAGGATGTCTTAACAATTTTTGCTTGGATCAGAGAGATTTTGTTCCTAGATTTACTAGACTTTTGGCTTCTATACTTCCTCCCCCCACACCCCAAGCTCATCAGTTATTTCTAAGGAGGCCTGTTTTGCCACAGTGTTGGAAAATAGAATGTAGAGTTAGTGAAGGGTGGAGATTGGTGGCAAAAATCCAATTCTTTACTCTTTACTTCCAAATTTAGCAACCATGAGAATCAGCGTAGCACAACTATAAAAATCAGATTAAGTAACAAAACTTAGAGCCTAAAGAAGTTAAGAGCAAACTTTGAACATGGGTTGTAAGTAGTTGAAGAAAATTTAATTTTATATAATTATATTTTCTCAGGTATTTTTTGGTTTTTTAGTCATCTATGTGGGAAAAAGTATTTTGAATTTGTATAGAAGAGAAGAAATATTAAACCTTCTCTCATGTCAAAAAAGTAATTTGTTCATTAAAGTACTATTCGACCAATATTTATTGAAAAGTTTTTGTGAGCCAGACACTCTAGTCTGTACTAGAATTACAATATGAACCAGACAACTATGGTTCTTATAGCAAAATGCTTTAATGGACATATTCAATATTAAACATACTTTGCCTCAAACTTTATTTGCTCCATCTATTAAGAAAGCACTTATGAATAAAAATAAACAAGGGTGAGATTACAAAGCAAATAACCTAAAGTTTGCTATAATAGAACTATAAATGCAAATCATTCTTAATGAGCTTTGTATTATATCAGTTGCAATGTGCTATGTCTGTTAATTAATAAAACGGTCAGTACCTTACTTAATCATACAGCAAACATTATGTTTTCTAATTGTTTGCTGAGCCTCAATGTTAAGAAGCTATGCATGAGAGAATTATATGGACAGTCATATTCAAATAACAATGAAATTGATCACATAAAGTTACTTTTTTCATAACTTACCATGCACAGTTTTTTTTCTCTGAGAAAGCAACCAAGGAACCCTTGCTAAGAATACAAATGGGTTCTGCATTTTCATTCCAGGGAAAGAACTTCTAGAATGTTCCAATTTTTACTGCAAAAATCTAGAATTGGGGCTGGATGATTAGAAAGGCAGCAATGAAATTTGATGGACAGGCATTGTTATTTCTGCTTCTTGGTAGTAAAACGGTTTGTAGTACTAAAAACTTGTTCAAAAAGTGGATCCAAAGGAACAGTGTACCAGCCATTTTGAGGAAGTACTTGAGGCAGATGACTATGCTGTTGTCAAAGGTGATGTCTTTTTCCAAGGACCCATACGAATAATATATCCACAGTACATGAAGAAAGAATTCCATTTCTTAGAAATGTTCTTTCTACTTCATTCAAAATAAATTTGTTTGTTTTTCGGGCATTCCAATGCACTTCCAATCTTCTTCATCAGTACCACTACAGACATGCATTAGTTCTTGTCCTGTCTTCAAATTCATTGTTCAACTTCTGTATGCACTTGAAGTGAGTGAAAATACCAAGAACTACATCAGGTTCATCCTAGTCCTCAAAGCAACAGTCTTGCTCTCCAACACTTTAAAGAGGCCTTGTGGGGCAGATTTGCCTGACATGATACATCTGATGTCTTGACCTTTGCTTCCTGAGTTGTGATTATAGGTTCAATTAAAATCTTTCATTCCAATCTTTGCTCCATTACCATTATGGTGACTCTTGGCCTAGTTGTGAAGGATTTGGGTTAGCTTCACCTTGAGTTGCAATCCATACTTAAGGTTGTAGTCTTTGATCTGTATAAGTAAGGGTTTCAAGTGCACATTGCTTTCCAAACCCTAAGTGATGTCATTTGCATACTGAGGGTCATAAATAAGACAGCCTCCAATCTGATACCACATTCTTCATCAAAAGTCAGTCTCTTGAATTCATTTACTCAACATACAGATTGAGTTAGTACGCTGAAAGCACACAATCTTGATACATATCTTTCCTGATTTTATATCATGAGCAGTCTGACTTACTGTATTGGTCTGTGTACAGGTTCTGCATGAGCACAATTAACTGCTCTGGAATTCTCATTCTTCTCTGTGTTATACACAGTCTATTATGATCCACACAAACTTTTGAAGTACTACTGTACCTATTTTTAAATTACCTTTGGTTACTTCATATATATCTATATCTATATATCTATAGATATAGATACCCAAATGTTGTCCAACTAGATTTGCAATTTGAAATACCATTCAATTTTAACAATAAGAATCAAAACTGCTGGCTGAGCCCCGGTGGAGTAGTTGTTGTGCGCGGGACTGCAGCCCACTGGGATGCAGGTTCAATTCCAGCTCACAAGGGCAAAGGCTGGGCCTCCTACTCTCACCACCAGAGGGCAGTGATGCCTAAATAAATAAATAAATAAATAAATAAAAGAATCAAAACTGCTGAATATTAGTTGGGTTATAACAGGGTAATTTTGACATTAATCTAGTAAAGATGTTCACTTTTGTTGGAGATTTATTCTTTCTTCTCTTTAGTTTTATAGTCTCTATCATATTACATTCTCACTTGATCACTGATTCAATTTTAACTTTGAAGAATACTTGAGATTATCAATCACCAAAACCACAGAATGTGAACCACCATTTGCCAATCTCAAGGACCTATCAACCACAAGGAAATACCTGCTAGTCTCTCTCCTTTGAGCTTTATTTCAGGTAGGGTTACCAACTCTGGCAGTTGTGATAACTACACTTGTAGTTAAGCCCATTCTAAAGCCTAGAAAAAAGTAAAATTTGGCTGAAAAATACCCAACATTTTGATACCCAACATTTTGATACTCAAGAGTGTAGTCATCAAGTGGCCAGAGATCATGACCATGTGGGCCAAGCCACAGGTTTATCTAGTGTGTATTTATTTTAGTATTTGACATATCATAAATACAACCCAAAATTTCTCTTGGGCATGAAATTTGAATATGTATGTTTTGATCACTGGATGGAACTCTTTCCCTTGTTAGTGTGTTCAAAAGAACAGCCAAGCAAAAAATTGATTATCATATCCAGTTATTTTAATTTAACACATCTAAAATTTTTACTTTTATGTCACTAGTCACAGATAAGTTTTAAAATATGCAAATACGCAAAAAGAGAAGAGTATTTGTCTTCTTTAAGAACATTTCAAAGGACAATATTCTAATTCTTGAATTGAGTAATTTTCTCCAAGTAAATGTCTATATCTGATATATACATATATATGCCATGTTCAATGAGATTCCTCTATTAAAGATAAGATTATGTATTTTATTGTGTAAAAAACTAATAGAATATAACTGAGGCTAGCTAAATTCTCACATAATCAATTTCCAATATAAAACTCCTTTCAATAATTCTTGTAATCTTCCAAAATAATGAAAGCCAAAGAAAGCTACATATTATTTTTTAACCTTGTTTCTGTGCCCTATTTAGAGACATGCTATTTTTGGACTTATTAAAATATTACTCTTGTGTTTATAGTTCCATAAATTTGGCTAAACAAACACATTTGTGTTTCTTTCCTTTACTAGCTCCTTAAAAAGAATATTAACAAGAAAAATAACAGCAATGAACAAACTTACCATAGTGAACATAACGGAAGTGGTCAGTAGTAAAAGAAAAGTCTTAGCAACAGTAAGATATAAAGATGTTTCTTTTGTTGGAAGCTGGGCAATCGAGATACCCTGTCCTAAAAATAACCTGAAATGATGGACATAACACACATAGGTTGATTATTTAAATTTGTTGATATGCTATAAAAGATTAAGATTACTAGAGGCTAAATACTAAATGGGAAAACCTGAGCAATGAAACTGAAAAAAAATGAACAGCAGAACCAGACGTTCAATAGCATATATGTATGTATGTGTGTTGTGTGTGTGTATATATATATATATGTATATATATATAACTTGACTAAAATTCACAGAAAAGATTGAATATATGAATAAAGGGCAATATACTAAAAGCAACAATGCAAATCGAGAATGAATCCATTTATCTTAGTTTAGAAAAAATTAAAACTAGAAGGTGAACATTGGCTTTGACATATTTTAATATCAGGAGCCAGCTTTATCACCCCATGCTAAATAAATAGAAAATTAACAAAGAGTATGGTCTTACAATTTTCAAACATTATATTGCAGGAATGCAGAACTTTGATCCTCCCAAGAAAGACAACAGAAGAGAGAAGTCCTCGGATTCTTCCACCATATTGCCTTCCAAACTGAAACAATGCTTTGTAGAGGAGGGAACAACCAAACAGAAGGCAGCAGAGAAAGTATTGTGGTGAGCATTGATTTATTTATGCATGAGAGGAAAAGAGACAAAAGACTAGACATATCAATTGGAAACTATTAAGCCAAATAACTCCTGGAGCTCACATAGGGTTAGAACTGTTAGCACCTCCCCTAACCAGTTCAAAAAGGCCGTGGACCATAAGAAGTGGTTCTTTGGTGAGTATCAAGAACAACCTCGATTGAAAGCAAATAGTGGCTCTGAACCTGCCTTCAGGATGTGTCAGAAGCAAGTTTCAAGTATGACTAAATTTGACCCAAGTAGATTAATTGCAAAAAGTACAAAATCCACTATTTAGAAAGAAAACAACAAATTCTCATACCTCACCATGTAGAATTCACAGAATGATACTTGCTTTTTTTAATTGATTATACCTAGCCATTGGGCTATGTGGATCATAACCAACTCTGCATGGCTTTGAGAAGAATGGGGATTCCACCACCCTTCATCATGTTTAAGTGAACTTGTCCATGGATCCAGAGACAGTTATACAAACAGATCAGGGGATACTGCATGATTTAAAAGCAGGAGATGCTTGTGATAGGATTACAACCATTTGTCATAATTATTCTGTATACTGAGCAAATAATCTGAGAAACTGGACTCTATGAAGACTCAGGTGGCATCTGGATTGGTGAAAGGCAGGGGACAGCCTTGCTTGCTGAAAGTGAGACAGCTTGAAGCATTCGCTGATTAACCTCAAAGACTGAAGCCTTCCGAATGGATTTTTACCTAAAGTAAAGTAGACCTAAATCCTCCCAACTTGACCAAAAGGTATCATCATGATAAATGGAGAAAAGATTGAAGCAGCAAGCGACCACTCAAATGACAGATTCCTGTGGGAAAATCTGCTGCATAAGATGTCTTTGAGGAGTGAAAAGGATGGAGGTTTCTTTGAGGACAAAGTTGCATCTAAACCAAACCATAAGATCTTCCACCTCCTCATACTCATGTGACAGTTGGACATTGAATAAGGAAGCACAAAGAAGAATCGATATGACTGGGTTATTGTGATGGCAAAAAAAAGTTCAAAGTATCCTGAACTGCCAAAAGGAAAATATGTCGTAAGAATATCTCCTAGTGTACTTTGGACATGTTGTCAGGAGAGACCAGTCCCTGCTTGAATAGAGCAGCAACAAAGAGGGAGGCTTGCAGCAAGATGGACTGATGCAGGACTGTAGCAACGGCTCGAGGCCAAGAACCATGGTGAGGTTGGTCCATGACCGGTCAGTGTTCCCTTCTGCTGTTTGTAGGACTGTTATGGATGAGAATTGGTTCAATGGGACCTAACAATAACAACATGTGGTCACAACATGCTGGATAATTAATGTATCATTTGCCATGCTCCTGAGAATCACCCCTTAGTAAAGAGGATACATAACACTAACCATCACACATGCAACAAAGGATAGAATTATGACCCACAGCCAGGGAAAAATAACCACTAAAAACAGATAGAGAAATGACAGAATTAGCAAAGAAAGATGCTAAGGTAACTATTATGGATATGCTCTATGCAAAATGCATACTGCTTGTGGGGGGGGGGGAAACCCTTGGGGACAGAGAAATAGGTGTAAAAACATCTCAGATGGAACTTTGAATACAACCTACTTGACCAACTTTGAGGCTCGCTTTTAACCTTTGTTAAAGCAGGTCCAAAGCAGCCTTTCAACAGAGAGCACACTATCTAATAAAAAAAAATAAAGAGTTTGAAGATAAAAAGTATTCTAAGTAGTTACATAATTAAATGAAAAGATGGATATGGTTAGTACATAAAACAGAGAGAATAGGAATCAGTAAGCTTTAGACTAATATTACATTAATTTATAGAACTATATCAAGTGGTCTTTTTAAACATGTAATTTGAATTCCAGCAGAAAATCCTGGAATTAGGTAGAGGTGAATTCAGGATTGGAAAAAAAATGTGAAGAAATAGAGAAGGTTTTTTCCCCTCAAATTCAATAAAAATTATAATTTTATAAAAATAATTCAAAGAGCTCAGAATCTCAAATAATCCAGGGAAATATTAAAATTTTAAAAACTCATCAAACTCCCAGCCAGGTAGTCAATGCTGACTCATAGTGACCCTAGGGGCTCGGACTGAACCCACCTGTCCCTGTGAGATTTCGAGATGGTAAGACTTTATGGGGAGGGAAAAGCCTTCTTCTCCCTGAATATCACAGACTGAAGTAAAACCATATCAAGATGAATCTAAAAATTACCAATTATATACACAAGTACAAGATGATAATGAAAGCATTCCCTCAGAAATTGTGCAAACCCAAGTAAAATGAAAAGGAAAACTGATAATCCAGAATTCTACACTGACTGAAAATACCTTTTAAATTGGTCTAGCAGTGGCAGGAGAACTTCTAGAGACAACTCTTATGTGTATGAGTCATGAAAAGGATACAAGACTATTCATTTCAGATCTTTTATACAAAATAATGAAACTATTAAATATACATCACCGAACTGATAAACTATGATACATCCACACTGTAAGAACTATACTGTACCCAAAGCAAATTAACCAAAACCATATGCATCAATATGAAATGAACCTTAGGAACATGTTAAGAACAAAGCAAGTGTCTACAGATTAAAATATAGCATGATATCCTATTTATAAAGTTAAAAGTACTAATTTGGAAATATTCTTAGGGGATTCATTTTAGTATACATAAAAGAATGCCTGAGCTCTTCATTCAGTGATGACGATGTACTATAAGCTTTGAATTATGAATAATTCAATTCCATAGTCTTAGATTCTGTTTAAAATAAATGCATAATATATGAGTGAAAAGAAAAGTGAATACGTATTTAAGGTATATTAGTAATATACTATGAAATAGCTTTTCTTTCCCAACAAGAAAAATATAAATGCTACTAAAGTCTTCAGGGAGAATAAGAATTGACACCTCAAAATAATAGACTAAGTGGAATCAAACTTCCTGTGAGCTCTTGCTGAAGTGCAAAACAACAAAAATCCTTTGACACTGCTCCTGAAAGATCTTCTTTGATGTTCCCACAGAGGTAATGGCATTTGACCCTTTCAAATTTAAATGAAAAGATATATTCTCAGCACAATTTTCTAACTTTGCATATTTTTCTATATAATCATATTATGCAATGGTTTAACTTTTCAGATTTATACCACTGATCAAGTACAGAATAGAAAACTATGGTACTAACATAAAATGTAAGGGTCATGAGTTTTGGAAAGACACAAATGAAGGCCCACATGAGCAAAAGAAACTAAAAGAAAGAAAAATAGATAATTAACAGCAACTACCTTCTATTTTTAAAATTAATAATGAGAAACTGATTAAAATTGGTGAAATTAGCAAGAACTGTTTAACTGTATCATTTTTAACTATTAATATGTTCCATAATAGAAATAAAAACAACATGATAAGTGTCCAAGTTTGCGAACAGAAAGTACGGGGAGGAGGGAGCACTTATTCACGGTGGTGTGAGTGAGCTCTCACTGTCCAAGACAAAGCACCTTAGCTTTGTCTATGTTGAATTGAGTAACAATCTAAAACCCCCAGAAAGATGTTATCTAGCATTAAGAAAAACAATTAGCATAACAACAAACAGCAAAAGATCATGTCTTTGATAAAAGGACCATGAATTGAGTTTACCTGTACTATGTGATCTTTTAGCTATTCCAATTAGATCCATGGTGACAGATAAATAGATAGGCAGGTAGATAGATCAAACAAAATAGCTGCCTTAGGCAGAATTTTTATTCAGATTATTTTACATCCTTAAGGCAACACAATTTTTCATCTGTATCAATATTTTATCCTACACCATGAAATATAATATCTTTTTTTGAATGAAGGAAACCTAAATACACCTCCAATATGCATTGCAGAAAAATAGTTCATTAGGTTGTAATGTTCATTAGGTTGTAAAATGTCTTACAATCATCTCTACGAATGAGAAGAGATGTTAGTGTCAATAATGATAACAAGACAGAAAAGTCCCTGGAATGAATCAAGCTAATTTATAGCCAAAGCTCAACTGGAAATTTAGAGGCCCCTCTGGACAGCACAGATGGTCGTGCAGTCCCGTGAGCAGAGTGGGAACACACCCACAGGGACCCCGCGATGCTAGGCCTCTGGCTCACGCCATGAACAGGACAAACTAGCTGAGAACCGGACTCGCCTCACCAATCAGTTATTTTCTTTCCTTACTTGATTGGGCACAAAGTTCACTTGGTGTTTCTTTTTAATTTATTTGTCCCATCAGATTGTACAAATTTACAAAACTATCAGAGGGAAAAAGTCCCTCGCTACGCCCCTGTCCTCTCTTCCTTTTTTTGGGAAAGAGAACGACTTGCAAACATATCCCTGAGGAGTGAGCTGATCCACACACTCAGTTCATTAGACTAGCATTACCTCTGCTGCCAAAAAAAGCAAACTTCTTTAGATATTGTCTATGTGAGGGTCTATATTCACCGAGGGTACAAAATGTATTCTTTTCCTCCCAAGTTAAAAGAGAAAAAAAACGGAGAGCTCCAATCTTGTCTTATTATGGTTATTTTTAATTCAGTCCCCGGGGTGTCGAAAAATCCAGGAGCATATCTTTCTCAAATGACCCCATGTTTGTAGACAAGCATGGAGTTGTAGGTAGGGGTGCTAAAGTAATGATTAACATTCAGTTTTGATTTTTCAGTATCCTGTTTACTTACCCCATGTCCTGTTCTTATTATGCATTTCTACACCTTCATCATTATAATAAATCTCCAGCGTTATGATCATTCAACATATCCTTGCAATTTAATATATAAATTTGCCCTTACCACATAAAGAGTAAGCCAACCCCTAAAACGCAACCCCATTGCCTTTCAGTCAACTCCAATTCACAGTAAAATTTTAGAGTTTCCTGTAGATAAAGTTTAACTTACAGGAGCAGATACCTTCCTTTTCTCCAATGGAAAAGTCAGTAGCTTTGGACCACCAAATTTGAGGTAAGTAGTCCAATAATTTCCAGACTATTTTACTAAGACTTTTTGAGCCAACCGTGATTAACAACAACTTCTCCATTACAGTTACTTTCACTTGTTTCACCTGTAACTCATAAATCATTGTGGAGCCCTGGTGGCGTAAGTGATTGAGTGCAGGACTGCGACTCGCGGGCTTGGCGGTTCAAATGCAGAGGCGGCTCTCAGGAGCAACGCGGGGTAGATCCCATGGCCACTTGCCCTAAAGTAAGAGTCACATGCACTTATGCTTCTTTACCTACAAATGTAACTTAAAGACACAGTTTAGAATGATCTCATTTGTAACATGAGGACTATAGTTCCTGAAAGTATTTTAAATCTTAGATGCACAAAGGGAAATGAAAAAATAATATCAAGCCCATGTTTCCTAAAGGAAAGTATCAGTAAATATCCACTACCAACTTATGATAAAATGTATGACATTCTTACTATATAATCACTTTAATAACTTAATTACAAAAAAAAAAAAGTCTGTGCCAGAATCTGAGAGTAGCTGATTTAACACAATAACTTCAGAGTCACCTTTCTGTTAATTGGATTAGCAAAATTTCTCCATTTTCATGTAAAGAACAGATTTTCTAAAAAATACTAAGCACTGAACTGTGAAAAACATCAGTTCATATTCCATGACAAATTCTTTCTGGACTGTGAACCTCTCACAGAGTTTGAAACAGGTATGTGTCTGGGACAGGGATGTTCTAGCACCCATGTGTATAAGATAACATATTTATTAGCATAGACACTACTGACTCACACTGGCCTGTTTCTCTTCTTCAAATACACTGCATACTTCCCTCGCACATGAACTTTCTTTAAGAATTGTCTGCTTGGGACACTCTCTTAAAGAAATCAATGTAATTCACTCCTTTGACAACTTTATACCTTGCTCAAATATCACCTTGTCAGTGAAGTGTCACTAATAACCAAATTTAAAATAACTCTTCCCTCCCTGCATTCCATATTCTTCTTCCCTGCTTCATTTTCCCCCACAGCACTAAGTACCTTCTACTGTCTTCCTTTATTTATTAACTCATCCATTGAAAAGCATGCAAGTGAAGGGAAGGATTTCATCTTCTTTATCTTCACTGATAATTCCTATAACAGCAAACTGCTCAACAACCTAGTTTAAATGAATGAATTAAAAGATGATAAAAAGAATGTCAGATTAGTATCCTGATAGAACATTTGCTACCATAAATATGCATTGAACTTTTTATGTCAGTAAAACTATATATTCTTCTCAAATACCCCAATTCTGCTTTATTTTCCCCCTTTAAGATGTTCTTTTGCTTCTTCTACTTCCAATTTCTAACATTTCATTGGCTTTCTAGTCTACCCTCAACCAGTGTTCATTTGATGTTTCCTGATTCATCAACAAAGAAGATTTTCCCAAGTAGAAAAATTTCCACAAGGGAAAATAAAAAAATCATCCCTATTATATAGATGAAGACAATTTGCAGCAAGAGGCCCTAGAAGCAAAGGGAAAAGAATTAGAGTAACATGGACTGTGGTCCACTCAGAGCGAGCAAGGGATGGGGCCATGCAAGGAATCCCTTGTTCCTTTTCCTTGAATGAGATGTCTCTGGCTGGGGTCTCTTCTACCCCCACTCCAAGGATAATAATTTTCAGCTTCAGTCATTTGGACGTCTGGCTACTCTCCAGTCATTTGAGAAGTTCTCCAAAGGATGTGTCCCGGGAAGATGTCTACAATATTGGTATGATTTCAGAAGATGCATCTGCTTGAATGATTTCTTGTCTGAACTTGGATGAGACTGTTTTATATCTAACCTTACTTTTTCCCATTTAAGTTTTATGAGAATTGAATAATGAGAGTGTTTTAGATGTCTCTAGTAGCTGAGATCGAATCTCAGACAAAAGACCTCTAAGACTGAAGCATAAATAGAGAAGAGTTCAGGATGACATCATGTTATATGCACACCAGAAGTGACCACAAATAACCTACAATAACCTTTAAAATTAGTTTTTTCCTGACTTCATAAAACAATATTTTATTTGGCAGGCATATACTGGCAGGCTTTTTTAAAAGCTCTATTTGTTTTCTGTATCCAGGAAGACACAACCAGTGTTTTCACATAGGTTCCTTCTATGCTGTGGTTTGGCCTTTTTCTGCTTCTTTATGAGTGGCTGCTGCAGAATATTTTTCTTTGGGATGTTTATTAAGAGAAAAAAAGAATATGAATGGAAAACCATCCTTTATAACAATACAGGGTGGGTTTCTCCTTCCATTTGTAATGCTGACTAAGTCCAAAGCACAGACGTAAAATATATCAACAGCGTTATAGCTGCTTTTTATTCCCCCTGAAGTTATATAATAGCCTGCAACTGAATAAAAATATATACTATGGGACATTGAGGAAGATCAACTCATATACCTTCTGATGAGAGAAGATTAAATTAGAAGCAGGATATAATTTAAAATATACTTTATTGTTAAAAGGTATAAAAATTTTCAAGCCAAATTGAAGTATAACAACAGTTAAACAAAAGTTCAATGTTATCCCATAAGTTGGTCAATGTTCTCACTTAAAAAAATACTTAAAAGAGGTTTTCCTGAATAGCATTAAAATAGTATCAAATACATTTTGTATCTGATCAACCAATTCTATATTGCACAGACTTTCTATATCCTATCTCCTACTTTCTAGAAGACAAAGATGAGTAAGGGTAGAATCATTTCAAAGAGTATTAACTCACAACAAGCATTTCCCAAATAATTAGCACTTTGAGATTAAGACTCTATATTTCATATTCATCTTTTGGTTCTTATTACAGGCAAATAAGGAAGGTCCCAATAATTAACCTTGTGCTGTTGACCTAACCAAAATTAACTGGCTATGTAACAATTTGGTTGTGCGTATAAAAACAGGAAGAGAGATTTCCCCAAGTAACCCTTATTTGCCATGAGAAAAACAGCTGGTGCTCTCTCTTTCCATGTAGGCCTGTGGGGCATGGATGAAAGGATGTATATTTCTGATATCCTCTCTTGTAAATGGGTGGGGTTTTTTTTCCAGTGGAAGTGTGCCAACAGTCAGTTCCTGAGAGGCAATAGCCCACAAATGTCTGGTCAAAATATTTAGAATTATATCTTTATACGATGAGGTCTGTGAAAATGAACAAAGCTTCCTTACCAGTGTAACATGAATAATCACTGCAAAATCATAATGGGAACCTATACCTCTTCCTCCTAAGGAAGGAGGGAAAGATTAATAAGAAACTTGCCCTTGCAACAACAAAAATCAAACTTTCAGTGCCAGACTTCCTTGTGTCCCTGTTTTCCAGTAGTTCTGCTACATTTCCCACAGTACACTGCTGGGATTTTTTATTTTTTATTTTCGCTACGCATGCTCACACATCTGTTGCACATGTGTGATCAACCGACTAGATTTTTGAGCCAAATGTCCTGTTAAATGGACAGAGTGGGCAGAGCATTCCTTTGAGAGTTAGATTCTGCCTCTGGTGGATTGCCGCCAAATGCAATGGTGTAATAAAGAAAAGAAATCTGCTCATTTGAATTGCATTGAAATGAACTGTGTCCTCTCCTAAAATACCATATGGTAATGATCCCTGGAGGGACGGCGCATAACACCTAGGTCTGGCAGACTCCACTGGAAGGCTGTAAATGTCCCTGTGTAGTCAGACTGTGAAAGGCAAGACAGTTGACAAGAAGCATGCGGGCTGAAACAAGAATCCTATCTGATGTTCCTCAATCAACCCGAATGAAACAAAATAGATTGAACAAAGAAATCTTAGCAAGCTGTCTGGGCGAAGTCCTTCTTCTCCCATTAAAAACAGTTCTTGGATCTCACCTCTACTAAAGTGAAACCGTGTGGGAAGAAAGCTGTTTCACCTGAGCAGTAGCCAGAGTTTCTTTGCAGCAAATTATCTCAGTGAGACTCAAGTGTATGTCTGCTGAGCAAAAGACGGTCTTCCCCGACAAACCTCCACCAGAACCGCCGCGTATGGGCCAAGTACCTGAAGACACAGTCCTGCCTGTGCTTTGGCCAGCTCTCTCAGTGAGCCTGATCCAATGGCAGGTAGCAGCTAGGGACCAGCACATCATCCTATGAAGTCTCTCAGGGAGAAAACAGCGCGCGCGTGCGCGCGCGCGCACACACACACACACACACACACACACAGCAGTCTTTCCTACCCGGAAGAAACTCAGGTAATTCCATAGACTTGATGATGAGATATTTAAATATCTCTGTGTCTCAGTAAAAAAGCTATCCCTGCCTCAGCTTGCACCCTATCCCGCCCACCCCCACCCCCCATGCAATTTTTAAAATTCATTCCTTCTTACCTTTCTCTCATGGATTGGCTGACAATCTTCAGGTAAGTCACTCTATGCCATTAGAATTTCCCAAGTAAGAGTACTTCTATACAAATATAAGGCATGGGATTTAACTCCAGAAAAATTCAATAGTTATTCATACTTTTAGGTTTTTGTTTTTATATCAAGGGTGAGTCTGAACTTTTATCTTTCCTCACGAATTTTCCATTCATTTAGTGCAATATGAAAATTCTTTATAGTAAAAGCATGTGAAATTACTTCTAGACAATGAATGTTTTTGCATGTGTTATTTTCCATTCTTATAATTTGATTATAATTGTGTGTCTCTTAATGAAGTGCAAGAATTCCTAAAACTAATGTTTCTTCTCAACTTTCACTTTTCTGGATGTTTAGAACACTAAAGAAAAATCCACAGACCTATATTTAAAATATTGGGTTCATAGAATTTTTGTTCTGAACACTCCTGAAACTTGGAAAGTTTCATTATTTTTATGTAGCTTTACATTTTGATATTATAGTTGCTGTAAGATGACATTAAAGATTCTATTTTTATTTTTTAAATTATGAATATTTGTAATGCAATCAGAATAGCTCTTACATTTCAGGCAATCATATAGCATATTGATTAATTGTAACTCATTTAATCTTGACCACAGCCCAATATCATGGATAATAATGTTATTTGGGTATAGTAGTCCTAAATTTATGGAAGACTTCTATTAAGATGATTCTGACATACGTCTGCTATGACATAAGTCAGATATCTCTTTTTTATTTTTCAGTTTTCATTTTCATGGCATTTTATTATCAGTATCTTTATAAATGTGTTATTTGTCTCCGAGAGTTGACACGAGAGTGATATCAGTAAATCAAATACTATAATATTGTGCTTACCACCTATTACTAACAACCACATCTCACAAACACACAATGGGAGAGTTGTTCAATGAAGTTCATTGTAACTAACTCAAATAGGGAAAAAATTGGGAAGTACCTAGAACAAGTTTATAAATGGTGACTCCGTAATTTAGCTAAGGTGAAAAGTACATCATTTAGCTCAGTGATCTCTTACTCTTACTCTCCAGACCTAACACTCTCTGAGATGTCTGGCACTATAATGATTGAAAGAGTTTTTAGTTTGTTTTTGAACGTCAGAGTCCAAAATCTTCATTTCAAACAAGTATTCCCATATTTTCAAAGGATAAAATCCCATTTACCTGAATAATTTCATCTGAATATGTCCAACAATTTTTCCTCAAACCTGAATGTTTCCCGTGACAAAATTATTACCCATTGTCTCTGCACTGTCAATAATATATAAAAAGTTAACTTTTTCTTCACAGACTATTTCTTTACTCTCCTCACCAGACTCACATTTCCTCCAACTTTTTAAACCAAGATATTTTGCCAAAAGTATGTTGTGGTCATTGTTATTGTTTGCTAACATCCATCCCTGAATAAAAATATGGAAAGAAATCAATTATGCTTTAAAATATTTTTAAATATTCCTTAAAATCTGTTCATTGAAATATCTCCATATTTGTGTTTATTTCTACTTGAAGATATTTGTGAGTATGTGGATGACAAAAACAGCACATGGGAGTATTCTATTCTTTATGGAGATTATTGTATATTATGGATATCAGAAGAAATGTCTCAGAGTATCACTCAGATGTTTTTAATGAATTATAATATCTTCCATTTTGAAATGGAAGCACTAAATAACCAGCACCCTCTATTTGGAGGTGAGAAGGAGGGCCTAGAACTTTGCAACCAGACCAAGATCAAAACTCCAAACTCACCGTTGGGTCTTCCTGAAAGAGGAGCTCCCAAAGGGCTGTGTGAGACCACATCTATCAGCCTTTTAAAGATCACAGTGTGGATGCACAGAGATGAAATTATACATATGAAGTATGTATAATGATATGGTCAAAGATATGGTCAGCTAAGCTGTGAAGAGTCAAAACCTGCATTCCCCCAAACTCAACTCGTCTTTCCTACTAACACAACTCAATTTCAAAATAACTTTGTGAAGTCAATATGATCATGTGGTCCTGCTGTCCATGTCAGCTATAATTCAGATTATCAGCATTTTATCAAACTCTCGGGAAATTCCCAGTACCATTTGCCAATTCATGTTTGCGCGTCAAGTCAAAAAAAAGTCAAACATACAATCTTAATTTTTGTAGAGCATATATACACACACATAAATACACACATGCATATATAATGCCAAATGTTTTTTGTGTTATATCAGTCTAAAAGAACTAAATAAACAAATGCTCACATTTCTCAGCTTAGTTTGATCCAGCTGTTTTGTAGCACATCGATGGATGATATGAGCTGCCCAGGGGCCCAGCAGGGGGTGCTTATGATACTAATTCCTTCTCAGCAGGTAGAAACCAGCAGCTGATCCATCCACAGAGGAAAGAGGAGGCGCTGTAGTCCTGTGAAGAATCATAGTCCTGTCCTATTGCGTCGCTCTGATTTGGAATCAACTGAATGGCCATGAAGAAAGAGAAGATAGATTGTGCTGGATAGACATTTTGCACATTATTGTTATTGTTTTTCTTTTTCTAATTGGTGTCTTTGACTCACTAAGAAATTTGTTCTAATAGAGTCTTCATTTGTTCTTTGGTGCCTATAGAAATAATTGTTGTTTCTAGATGGATTTTAGTGAAAGTGAAAACCAGTCTCGAAGACTGTGGGAAATAAACCCCGGAACAAGCATATCTATAATCATAGCCTGATGATAGTCTTGAAAATGTACATTTGAATTGAAGGCAAGCATATAACATTTGTAGTAATTGCTTATTTCTCCAACTCTCTGCTCATTCTCTCTCTCTCTCTCTCTCTCTCTCTCTCACACACACACACACACACACACACACACACACGGAGAAAAAGAATAAATTAAGTAAAAAGAGGTGTTTTGAAGACTAGCTTCAGAAATGTTTTAGTTCCTGAGTCTTTTCTATTGCTAGCTTACAATGTATGAAAATATTCCCCCAAACAGGAATTTGAGGTCCTTTTACTTTCTTTCCCTCCCCCTCCCCTGCACACACCCGTTCCCCCCCTAATCTGACACATCAAATGCTAAATCAGGAGCAATTGCCCACAATTAGCTTTTCAATTAAAATGGAGAATTCAAAGTTTACTCTCCATGGAGTAATTGCTTTTGAAAACCACAACTAGCAGGCAGCTGCCAGATTATTATGGCAGTTTACTTAACCTCCAAACATCTGATCAATTTTATTATCTCCACAGAAGGGAAATAAATGTAGAACAGGCTTTAAAATACACTTCACCTTAGATGTCCGAAAGAAAATTTTAAATTCTTCAACTTCAGGGATTTCTTTTTGCCAAGAAAGAAATTGGCACATCTGAATTCCAAAATCACCTGAAATGAAGAGAAGGAATGCCAAGGCCCCATGACAGTCACCTGGGCAGAAGTGTAAAAGAGGACCAGGGATAGAGAATTGATAAAATTACAAGTTTTAGAACATTTGAACATCGGACTCCTGATGTTTGGGCATTGCCATCATCCAGAAGAAACCCAGAGAGAGTGGCCAATTTCACCAACACAAAGAAGAATATGTGTCAAGAATCCTGATTTGGGAAAAAAAAAAAAGAATCCTGATTTGGATCTTCCCCACTGCTGGCCTTATTCAGAACCCAGTACTAAGGGAGTTCACGAAGTCTTTTGATGAGGGTGAAAGACCAAAGACTCCTCAGAGCACCATGCTTCCCAACCAGCACATCCTGAAATCCTGTTGTCATCTCAAGGATTCCTACACAGGGCAAGCTCATGTGTGCCCCACCTCCCCTGACTGCTCACAGGACGCAGCTCATTCAAAGGTGGGTACTTGGAAACCACCAGTGGGAGCCAGATAAGGGTGTAGAGTTCTGTAACATTATAGCCTCAGAAATCTTTTGAAATAGTTCTACCCTCTTCTATTTAGTCACTCTTAGATTTCTCTGAGTGGAAATGAACTTCATAGCAAAAGGTTTGGGTTTAGTTTTGGGGGTTGGGGTAGATTGTCAAGGCTTCTTCTGAGGTCTTCTGGGTAGACTCAAACCTGATACACTTTGCTTCCGTCGGGCATGTTAACTTTCAGCCTTCCTGATGTCTCAAACCTTTCATATAGTTCCTCCTGTGGTAGTAACCCCCCAACCCTAAATTACTTTTGTTGCTACTTCATAACTCTAATTTTGCTACTGTTATTAATTGGGTGACCCCTGTGAAAGGGGTCGTGACCCACAGGTTGAGAATTGCTGACCTAGAGACACATGATGAAACCTACCCTTTCTACATAGAGTGATTCCTCTGGGGAATTTCCCAATGTTTTCCTGACCCGGTCAGCATTATTTTGCCATGCTCTCCATACAGATCCTTGCATTCAGTCTCCCTGGCTGCTTCTATGAACTTATTCAAACTTAATCTATTAAACAAGTTTTATAGATTATCTTACTCCCCTGCTGTCTTAGAAGAGGCAATATTAGGTAAAAATTAACACTCAGATGCTAGTCTCCTGGGTTTCAATTCCAAGTCTACTAATCACTAAATAATGATTGTGGACAAAGTAGGTAAATTGTCTGAGATGGAGTTTCCCCATCTTTCACTTAATAGCATTGCTGTAAGAGTAAACTGTTGCTGTCATGTGTAAAGTGTTTATAATTGCAGCAAGTAAGTGGCATACCAGTTTGCACCCTTTGTGTCCCTCGCTCAGGGCAGAATGCCACCTTTAACTTCCTTGGCGCTGCATTTCATCTTTCTAGTAACGTGGTCACCTTAAACAATCTCACAGATGAGCTCAGCATACAGGGAACCCCACCTACAAAACAAACAAACCCCACGTCATGGTTACCCAGATCAATGAGACAGGGCAGAGATTCCCTGGGGGCTGTCCAAGGTTGTAACTCTTGCTGAAGAAGGCACTATCCCTTTCTCCCGCAGGCTGCTTAACTTGTGCAAATTTAGGGCTATGGTCACTCTCAGTAGCATCTCCTGTACCATCTCATACAGTTCTCAGTCACAGAGGTGCCGAGGTCCTGGCATTATATCTGATGTTCAGAGATAATAGGATTGTATCTCTTCTGCCCATTCGAGCATGTGTGAATTGGTGAGATGGGAGAGACAATTCAGAAAATACTTGAGAAACTGAATCCCTCATTTCTGCAAAAGGGCACTGTCACATATTCCAAAATGATAAGAACACTAATCACATGCTTATTCTTTTTTTTTTTTTTTTTTTAGGCATCTCTGCCCTGGTGGTGGGTAGGAGGCCCAGCCTTTGCTCCTGGGAGCCGGAATCGAACCTCCATCCCAGTGTGCCGCAGTCCCGCACACAACCACTACGCCGGGCTCAGCCTATTCTTCCTTGCTTTATTTTCTATACATCATGTTTCATCTATTACCCAAATTCATTTTTACTTTCCTCTCTCTAGAATCATGCAAATACATGAATAGTTTGAAAAGTACTATGAAATTTTAGTAATATGTAAATCTCTTATGTATCCTTTTCATAGAGAGTTTATTGATTTACAACCTAGTAATCAAGAACGGCTATTGATGTATAAAGATTGTGATTCATTCAGATAGTTATATGCAATTATTAAACAGATTGCAATTAAGATATATTTATGTTCTTTTGTGTATACTTAATTGGTTGCATCTAATTAAAACAAGCAGGCTAGAGTGTGCACCCATTACATTATTAACTAACGATTCCATGCTTGCTTTTTGATTAACAACCACAGAAATTATAACCAGTGCTTAATACCATGTTTGAGCCATCTTAGGTACAGTCACGTATATCTGGTAATTCCTTGAGGTCTATCTTTACCCAACTAATCTTTTATGTAAGATTTTCCCACTTGAACTTTTGAGATTTTCCCACTTGAACTTGAGAGACAAGTGATTTTTCCCTTTCTCTTTGCATAAAGGTATTCGGAGAGAAACTGATACTTCCCTTTGAAAGCTGATAGCTAACAACTAAAGTGCTTGACTGATAAACAACATAAAGCACAGCCAACGCAAAACCTTGTTCACGGCAGTCCCTGACTAAGGAGTCAATAATAATGTCATATTTAAGCATCTACAAGATTTTTGTTTTAAAATGAAATTCTTATGCACTAGCATAAGATCCCAAAGATATCTATTTCAATCTCTTCATGTCGATGACATTGAATTAATAAAAAATAAATTAAAAGCTGGGAACAAACTAAATGCCTGTGACTAGGAGAACGAGTCCAAGTAAATTCCGGGGTTTCGTACAATTGGGGTGGAGGGAGGAATTCCAACTGGGCTGAAACAGAAGCATCTTCAAAAGGCATTCTCTCACAGGAGAGAATTCGTTAGGATTCCAATTCAGTTTAATGGGTGAAAAATCAAACCTGTAAAAGAATGTGTGTCTATGCAGGAGTTTCTGGGTTAGAAAATACCTATGTAGATTCAAATTGCACAGAGGGGTCGCACAGCCCAAGATAGAAAGAAAAAAAATTACCTTTTAAGCTTTATCTGTCAGGACTATTTCCATATACTTCATTATTTACAGCATGTATGTACTTATTCCACATTTGACCTTTCTAAACAGAAAATAAAACATAGCAAATAGGCTCGACTTGAGAGGGCAGCAGGAGATCTGGTGTTGTTTACAAATGGAGAAATGAAAGAGCATGTAGTCGTGGTGTCTTCCCGGCAAGCAGAGAAAGATGAAAGACCCGGACAAGTCACGCCTATCTAAACCACTGATCTTAAAGGTAATGTAAAATCGAAATACCAGTTGTTCACATGCTCACATAGAATTTGCAAAGTCTATGTGTATGTGTGTTTTAAATAGCCATGGGAAATTAACATGCGTCACTTGTAAAAGAGAAAGCACAACTTTCATGAGGAAGATGAGTTGAGAGAAAAACTGTTCTGTGGAATTAATGTTGACTACAAAGTAACTCAGAGGAAAATGGATCACAATTGTTTTTCAAAGAACTAAAAGCTTATGAATTTACAATCCTTTTCTGAAAGTAAAGGTACTTTAATTAATAGCCATACTTGCGCTTCCTAAAAATTAGGTAAACCCCAGCTTAGAACGTATTTTATTAACGAAGTTCTAAGATTAACAGCTTACCCCAAAGAGTTTACTTTTCAAATTTAATTGCCGTTTTGTTGCTCAGTGAATTAAGATCAGTTGCAGATTATTTTGGTTTTTCTGGAAATGGTTAAGCATAGAATGTATAATCCAAATGGAATGTGGAGACTTACCTGAGAAGTGGAAAATAATTATATAGACAAAGGACTACGTAAGGATTTTTCATAGAAACATGAAGAAGAGAATTCAAAAGTGCAGACTCAGTCACCTTAATGCAAATAGTGCTGTCCTCTTGAACAATGCCAATGCTTATTTATTCTAACAGATATTAAATCTTAAAAAAAAAATCAGAGCAAAAAAAAAGAAGCAACTTTAGAATGAACACTAATTTTACTGCTATAGAACTAAGTCAATTATCCAATGTAGTCTTAAACCCTAAACGTTTAAGAAAGCTATAGCAGAAAGTAGCAGGCCAACAACTAAATATATGAATTATCTTCCCAGTAAATGAAACAATAGCAAAACCAGACCTAACAGAAGTGGGAGAATTATACTCACTTTGCATCATTCTTGACTGCATCATTCTCGTCACTCTCTAATGATTGACTTGGACTGCATTCCACACAATGATTGCCTTTTCCCTTAACTCTTAACATAAAAAAATCTAAATATTGGGATGCTATATTCTATACTAATTTTCCTTAATACGGTTTTACTTGATTATTAAACTAGTCAGCATCATTTGAATGCAAAAGATTTTAAAGAGATATAAAAGAAATTCTAGGTATGCACACTGCAATCTTGCTTTCCTGTTATATCCTCCCAGGACAACATATGAAACATTTATGATGTTATACTCCCTCTAGTGGGCAATTTTAAAAATGGCAAGGTTAACAGCCTACCCACAAAACCCAGTACCCTGAGATTCCAAACTGCCACGGTTCTGAATAGGAATAGTCTTTATTCACTGGCTACTTTCTGCTCTTATTACACAGGGAAATGGGAGTCAGATAACTTATGTCTGATCCAGGTCTCACTCCATGAAAAAAGCAATGCTTCTGTCTTGGGAGAGCTAGTAATAAACTTTATATT
Source organism: Nesogale talazaci (assembly GCA_004026705.1). Classification (NCBI taxonomy): domain Eukaryota; kingdom Metazoa; phylum Chordata; class Mammalia; order Afrosoricida; family Tenrecidae; genus Nesogale; species Nesogale talazaci. The sequence continues at coordinate 76,006 of PVJH01006858.1, forward strand.
ACAGCTTTTCTTTCTCTTTTTAAATTCCTATAATGTACACCTCTTGGACCTTTTGAAGAACCTAGAAAGAGTTCTCTTCCCTTTCCATTTTAAAGTGTGCTTATAAAATACATCATCTTGAAAATAGCACTTAAACACATGAAACACAAAAGCATTCGGGAGTCACCTAAAACATGTATGGTTTGAAGCAGGAGTGACAGAAGCTAAATGCAGTCTTAGCAATCCACTAAACTACAAGCACAACATGCTTATTTCTTTGCCACTATATAATACCATGCTCACCGTGAGGATTGAACCTAATAACAAATACGTTATGCAGCTCAGCATACCCAGACAGCTTTGATTGGAGCTAACTTTGTTCTTTGTTTCACATACAATGAAATAAATACTTTCTATTGCAGGCAGGACCTGATGCAACTCTTTCCTGGGGACTTACAGTGGAAGGAGAGAGCTGAGAAGCCCGAGGGACGCACGGCTAGAAGCTCACCACCATGGGCAAGCTGCTGACTCGTCGCAGAGCTCTAGCACAGGGTGGAAGTGCCCTGTGGACTTCCCGGACTATGAAGGTACTAGAGAGCTTCGTCTTTCCCCCTCAGAGCAGAGAGTGGTTTCAAACTGCTGGACTTGTGGTGAGCAGCCCATGACATAGCCTCTAGGTACCCTAAAGAATGAAGCACAAATGTGTATCCCCAGCACCCAGGCTTTATTGCAGTGAGGAGACCCTGCCAGCTGCTCAGCTTCTCCCCATAGGAAAACACCATTTCATGTGAAAACACCACCATTGTGTTATCTGCCTCTCGGGATGGGAAAACACTCTCTTATTCATTTACCCAGTTTAGAATTTTGAACTGAGGCATAGTCGAGTCGAAGAAACCCCAAGTTTAATGGTTGGTGAGCTAGCATTTATTAACGGCCAGTTATATTACTAACTTACCTTTCAAATTGTCTACTGCTCCTTGAAGTGTTTTGTAGGAAAAGGAAGTTAGGAAGGTCCATGCAGATCAATATTCGATGAGATCTTTCTGGAGGTTGATCACCAGGCTGACGTGCATCTGAATGAACTCAAATCCCCTCCCTTTGGCCTAGCAACTGAGTATTTACCATTCGTAACATCCAGGAGCTCCACATCACATCATTAGAAACAACAAAAGCAACAACATTGTCATGGAGAGAATTCTGACTTACAGGGTTTCTTTAGAGAAGAGCTGACGTGCCCCGCAGGCTTCACAATTTGCGGAAACGGACTGTCACAACCATCTCCCTTGGAGTGCCGCGTGGGTTTGAACTGCTGATTTTAAACTAGCTGAGTGACCAAATCACTCTGTTCTCAGGGCTCTTCATAAACCAACCCTCAAACCAAACCCTCCGTTCTCAATCAACTTTGATTCAAGGTTACTGTGTAGGAGAGGGTAGAAGTGCCCCGCTGAGTTTCCCTGGTTGTAATCTTACTGGAAGCAGACTGCTTTCTCCCTTGGAGAAGATCATGGGTTCAAACCATTCACCTTTCAGGTCAGCGATTCTCCACCTGTGAGCCTGGACACCTTTGGGGGCTGAACACCCCCAAAGTGTTCACAGGCATCACTCGATTCATAACAGTAGCAAAGTTATGATGAACTAGAAACAAAAATAATCCTATGCTTGGGGGTCACCACACTTGAGGAACTATATTCAAAGGTCGTGGCATTGGTAGGTTGAGAACCATTGCTCTAGTTAGCAGTGTAACACATTACTCACTGTGCCAGCAGGGTGACAAAGTCCTAACTAAACTCCCTTTACCATGAAAGGATAAATCGTGTCCTTAAAAACTAAAAACCAAAAACCTTAGCAGAAAATAGGTGTGGTTGGAAAAAATTGGTTTCTAATTATAAGGTTATTCTGAGAAACTGATGTTTCATAATAATATATTGGCACCAGCTATGTTATGTCAGTGTTAGAAAAAATAAATTGCTTGTTTCATGAATTCTATGACAGAAGCAACCCTGAACGAGGGGACCTATGCCTATGAAACGCCTGTGCACAGATTTGTTTTCTCCTCAGCTAAGTTGCTCCTGAGGGCTGTACAATTGCTAAAGGTGAGAGAGGGTGTTGAGCTGGTCGCACTTCAGAGCGATGCCAAGTACAATAGAGGGGACCCCACCTTGTCCTACAAGACCCTCGTCAGACTCCACTCGCTATGTTCCAGACCATCAGGGAAGCCAGTGCGGGGACCATCTCGAAGGGGAAAGGGCGATTCCCTTGGTTCAGCACTGCTCATCCTCTGCTTTGCCGTGAACAAAATCCTTCTTGGAGGATTGGTCTCTTCTCCTAACATTTGCAAAGGAGCCCAGAGGACGGCTTGCGGTCCTTGCTTCTCAGGAACATACTGACTACACTTCTTTCCAGACTGACAGTCGGCAGGCAGTTCCTCCACATGCCTTGTCCCTGCTCTCCTGTGCTCACAGCAGGGCCTCTGCAGGCTTCTGCACCCCACCCCATCCCAACCCCACCCCCAAGGATGGGCTGATGGAAAATCCTAGGGCCTATGCCCCAAGAGGCCTCCACAGAGGGATATCTTTATGTTTTAACCTTTAGTTTCCAGCAAAACATCCCCCCACCCCCCACCTCTGGTGCTACATGGTATTTGATTTATTGACTGCAGACTCCAGGTGCATTGATTGTGGGACCAAGTAAATTGAAAGTCTTAATGACATCCATCTGAACTACATGGATCAGAATGGCTATCAGCCCATCATTTGTCTATCTGTTCTTTCGTGGCTTACATGCTGCTACAGTGCTGTACACTAGGCCACAGAAATTTCAAACACTTGCGACGGACAGATCCATGGGATCTTCAAGACTCAGATAGACAGGCTATCTACTTTGGAGTAAAATGGCCAGTGCAAACTTTATGGCTAGTGTTTTCTCAGAACATCGATTTGATGCCGGCCCTGAAGTTCAAATAATTTGAAGTGAATTCAGCCACCAGGTGGAGCTTAACTTCCATTAAAACAACTGGTTGATATAACGAAAAAAAGGACAGGCTTGTGTAAATTCTTGGTATGCCTCAGTAAAGGGCTGAAGAAAGGAGGTAATGTCACTATGTGGACTATGTTTTAGAAACCTATTACATGTTTCACTTACTACAGATATTTCATGATTCTTCCTAAGAGTCCTCTTTGAGAGCTAAATGGCCCTTCAGCCAGGATTTGCCAACTGACTTCTGTTCTTTTGCCTTTCCACGTGAGAATGCTGTTAAATGTCAATACATTGAGATCTTGCTTTTCCAATAAGGTTACATGCCACAGCTATAAGAGAGCCAAGAAGTAGGATTACCTACTTTAAAAACTTTATTTAAAAACCGAGCCCTTTATGCTCTTGACCAGAGAAGATGCCCTTAAGAAGAAGAAATGAAATCTAGTATGTAAAACACCCAGCACTGTTCTTGAAGTAGAGTAAATGGTAGCATAAATTGCATCTGCCACGTTCTCAAAGGAGAAAGCAACTTAATCACTGATACTTAGTACACCGATGCGCTGCTTGACAACAGAACCACACTGTTATATCCAAAGAAGAGTTTGGTCTTGAAAAACAACTGAGAGTCAGCTGAGCCGCAGCGTTTCTCCTTAAGTTGAGCCAAAAAGATGCTACATGCAATCACTGCTCCGCTCACACATCCCACTGCTAATGTGGTGAGTTCCCTGTCTGTAAGTGCTGTGAAGATCAGCAGAGATCAGGGAAGGGATACTATCAAAGCAGGAACCGGAATTCATATTGTAGAAAGGACAGAGATTTGATAAACACAAGGCAGATGAAGTATCCCTGATAAGAGCAAGTAAATGATTTGCTTGAATGTGTGACATACAGAATAAGAGTGACTTAAACCATATTGATACAGGTATAGATTTGTGTGGACAGGGAAACCAACGAAGGTCTAGAATGAATGGCTAGAGTAGAGAAAGACAGCTTTACTATATGGAACTGTGGAACACAAAAGGAAGAGACGTGAAACCTAGTAACACTGAAAAAGACATCTGGTTGAGAAAATCCCATTCCAGAAGAACTATAGATCGTACCATGCACTTCTCCACATATAAGGTGATGTCTAAATCCTGGGTGCCTATAAAGTGACCTTATATGGAAACAGGGTCTGAAAGTTGAGATCATTTATTACAGTATAAGCCTAAAGTTATTGATACAAAATCAGAGATGGAATGATTACATAAAATTACAATGTAAAATGGTTGTTTCTTAGATTTCCTTCCATTTCAAGAGACTTCTGAGGTGATGTTTCCATCTCTTTAAGTCTTCCTCAAAGCACTCAAAATAGTTGATTTGGCCTCAAGAGAATCTCTCTGTGTTTTTTTGAAATATTCTTTGAGCCTTAGACACAAGACGAGTATGAAGGAGCAAGATAAGCTCTGGAGAAATGTGTGTGGTAAGGTGTCCTTGCAGGACAGCCATTGTTACCTTGAAAGAGTAAGTATTGTTGTGATTGCAATGGGGGGTACTGGGGGAGGAGCATTTCTGGGAGCAACTTTCTTGACCTTTCCCTTACCAGTTAAATTTCATTTTTCTTAATAAGTTTTCCAATAAGCCTTTTTGGCCCTTTGAGAAGTTTTTAGAACTTTCAGTAAAAATGATGGCCTAGACAAATAGGGTGCACATACTCTCTCATACAAAGAAGTGACAATAGAAGATACAAAGAAAAAACCTGAAGGCCTGAATCTCTGAAGAAAAATAAGTGAGCTGAAAAACCAATGGGAAATTAAAACGTGTAACCCATACAACAAATTAAGAGAAAAGCTAGAACTGGAAAGAAACTCAATAGAAGTACTAGATTGTGATAGGTAATCTTATTGTGCCAGCATGGCCAAAGATGATAGGTAGGTCTGTTGTGACAACATGGCCAATGAGCACATGAGATCAATTGAAGGGCGGAGATAGAAATGGTTTGGCGAGCCCCACCCTTGCCCTCTTGTTCTTGGATCTTCAGACCAGTCCACTGCCTTGTTCATCCTTGGACTTGATCTACAAGCGACACTGTCTGTGGGACACCTAATTGATGGACTGTGTCGCTGTGAGTTGAGGTTTCTTCAAGCCTTGCTTCACCATGCTCCTGAAACACACGTCTTGAGCTGGGGACTGTTGCACTCTGTCATCTGGCTGACTGCTGGTGGCCTGCTTTGCTGTTTGCTGCTTGTGTCCAGATAGCCTGAATTGCTCTACAGAGGACTGCTTGATAGCCCTCAGGACTCCAAGGACTGCCAGTCTACTAGCTGTCTCGTGCAAGTGAGTTACACCGAGCAATTTGTACTGCTTTATAGATTAGGTAACTGTTATTTCTTATCCTATATACCCTTCTACCTATATAAATATTAAAAAAGAATTATTAGTGTCCTGGTTTTGTTTCCCTAGAGAACCCTAACACAACAATCAAACAGCACAATTAATCAACCTGACCAAGAGGCCAACAATAACACTCTGCATAGTCTTGGATACATATGAGAATAAATACACAGCCTCAGAAAACATGTGGGACTCAGAAGCTGCAGCCTCCAGAAAGCGATTTATAATGATAGATACATATATTAAACAAGTAGAAAGCATTAAAACTATCACTTTAACGCAATAGCATCAGCTTTTAGAACAAGAGCAGAAAGAAGAGACTAATCTCTAAAATCAATAGAAAATGGCAACGTCTCTACAAGAGGAAGGCAAAGAACTTACATTTAAAATGGCAAGAGGCAAGAACTGCTTAGCAAACAAGACATCAGGCCACTGAGGGGCATATAAAGAAATGCTCTGTCCTCTAGCCATCTGGAGATGAAAACCAAAGTAACAAGTTATTACCTCATACCTAGCTACATGGAAAAGTTAAATAGAGATCATTTTAAAATGTTAGAGAAGGACTGAGCCCCGATGGCATAGTGGTTGAGTGTGGGACTGTGACCCATTTGGCTTGGCGGTTCAGCAGCAAGGCTGAGAAGCTCCCACGACCACCAGAGGGCAGTGATGCCTATATCTATATCTATATCTGTATCTATATCTATATCTATATATGATATAGACAGGACTTTTCCACATCATATACTCTAAAATATTAAGCAACCTATTTATCAGCATTTGAAGCTAAGATAGCTGATCTCCCTGATGCCCCCAGCTACCTGAGGGCTTTGCATGACTCAAATTAGGATAGTGATCTGCTTCCCTTAAGGCCTATGGGTGGGATTCAAGAGTCATTGTCAATGATAGCTAATAATGTAAATCTGTTCACCTACCCGGGGGGGGGGGGGGGGGGGGGGATTCTGAAGTCCTTCCTTATCACCTTCCTCTCCTCTTAGTCATGAGTCATCCCTAAGCCATTATCATCTTATAGACCTTAAGACAGCCCCCTGCTTGCGGCATGTCCTGACCAGTGACTGGAGAAATTATGTGTCCCCTGTCAGGCTACTTAAATGGGGAAAATTAATGTTCATTCTCCCTCTCCCTCTCCATCTCCACGCGGACCACCTTACAAGGTGGAGGTGAGCTGTTACCCTGATGTTATGCATGTCTGACTCTTATTGTTACTTTCTTTCTCTCTGTCATGATCTCTATATCGTTATTATAATAAATAAAAATTATCGCTGCACAGCTGCCTGTTGAACCCTTGCTGTGAGTATATCTGAGGATTGATCACCCTCTGATATATATATAATATATAATATATTATAATATAATTATATTATATGATATATGATATATTATATTATAATTATTTTATTATATCATAATATATTATTATATAATAATATATCATATATAATTATATATAATTATATATAATGCTAGAGAAGGTGCAGAGAGATTGAAACTTTCAAATTCTGCTCATGGGGCCATCAAACTGTACAACTACAATGTAAAGTACATTGGTACTCCTCAAACCATCACGAGTTCAAAAACCATGTGACCCAGCATTCTCTCTGCTTGATATACCCTCCCCAAACAAGCAACAAGCATACACTCCTGCACGCCCACCTATCTTATGTGTGTATGCCCATTCCTATTCATTTCAGCACTACTTACAGTAACAAGAAGATAGAAACAACCTAAATGTCTGTGCATTCATGGAAAATGGAAAAACAAATTTTAGTACATACACCCAGGGAGAAAAATGATGCTTTCTATGCCTGTAACTAGGTACACTCTTGGAAATCTCCAGGGTTGGTTCTATTCAGCCCTGCATTGTTCCTGTGAGTCAGAATCTACTTGATGGAAGTGAAGAAATATACACCCAACCAAGTCCACACATTGCTAATGAATATGGATGACTCAGTGAGACCCCTCATAACCAGATGTATTTGGAGGACATTATGTTGTGTGAAGTTAGTCAATTACACAAGGTCGAGTATAGGATGAGGACACTAATAGAAGAAAACACAAACTAGATACAACTTTTCATACCAGAAGAAGTAGCTATTGATGGTTACCAGGGACATGATGGAAGGCAAAGCAAGAGGGTAGAGGGTAGAAGGGGGAACTTATGAAGGGGGAAGATAATATGCTACAAGAGGCAAAAAAAAAAAAACCTCAACCCCCAAAAAAGAGGGGACTAGGAGAGTTATTGGAAAGCTTGATAGTTGTTGAAGTTGTTGAACGCAAAAATGATGATCTGAAATGTAAACCCCCACCTATTTCACAATAAAAATGTAGAAATTTATAAAAGCCTGTGCCTTTGGGATTCTTCCGAGACAGGCTCTATAACCTTCTGAAATCATCTCTCTGCCTTGAATTTAATACTACCTACAGATTCCTAGTGAAGTCACTCTTTTTGACTGGACCTTACTCTCTGGATATATCCGTAAATCTAAGACTTGTTTCAGTCATGTTTGTGCTATACAATCATTCTCACTATCTTAGATATCACTTACTAGTCAGATAGAAAGATAGATGCTTGAAGCAAGATGATATTCCCAAGATCCTTTTGACATTCCTCAAGCTGAAAGCTCGCAGAAGCCAAGATATTTCCTTAAAGTGAAAAGACATCAACCCATACCACATTACTAGCTCTCACAACTATCATAATTCTAAAGGTTTTCTGAACTTCAGTGATGTCTTCATCCATCAAGGTTGGGGATCTTCTTGGGGAGAATTATTGAGGTCTTTTCATCCTTTCTTAAACCATTTGATTCATCTAAAAACTACTGTTTGATGTGCAGCAGCATTCTTGTAAACTGGTTGCAAAATTTCAATGAGTTGGCAAGATGTTGACCTGAGTTTTGCTAAGTATTTGCTATTAACCCTAACTTCAAGATTGATTTTTGCCAGCACCCTTCCCCTCTGCATGTTACAAAAAGTGTTCTTCTATTTTAAAGACAGTCTAAAGAGACTAAGACAGGCCCACTCTATATAGAAATTTTCCATGATTATCCACTGATGGCAGTTTTGAGCCTGTTTTGTTTTAGAATAAACTTGTGTACATATGAACCAGAACCTAGTAACAATATATTTTTAAGCTTACTCTTGTAAGGGCACACGCTGGAAGATGATAAATTAACAACCTGTTATATGCAGTTGATAAAACTTCTTGCTGAGAGGTAAGAGGAATAACATTTTTACAGATATTTATCAAAGACTGTAACCTGTAGCATATATTATAATTTAATGTAAAGAAAAATCATTGCCATTGGGTCAATTAGCAACATAATGAAAAAGTGAATAAAATATTAAAATTGTCAATAATTTCATTGGAAATTATTTCAAATGAATTTCATTTATTTGAACCCAAACTCAAAACCCTTGGAAGAAGTAGTCAAGAAATTAAGCAATGGATTACAAGAAACAAGTCTGCTCCTAAGACCTTAAAGGGTTCAAATGTACAGATGTTATTTTGCAGACTCCAAAACCTGAAATAAGCCATGGTATTTGCAATCATCTCCTATGTGTGTGAAAGTTGAACAGTAATACAAGAGAGGAATTGATACATTTTAATTATAGTGTTGTCTCAACATTTTGAATAAAATTTGAATGGACATAAGAATGCACAAATGTGGGGCTGAGCCCCAGTGGTGTAGTGGTTGAGAGCGGGACTGCGGCCCATGGGTTTTGTGGTTCAAATCCAGCAGCGGTTCTCCAGGAGCAAGGCTGGGTAGCTCCCAGGACCACCAGAGGGCAGTGATTGCCCCCCCCCAAAAAAAAGAATGCACAAATGTATGTTGGAAGAAGTATAGCTAGAATGCTCCTTAGAAGTAAGAATGGCAAGACTTCTTTTTACTTATTCAAAACAGGTTATCAGGAGGAACGGGCAATGTTTCATGTTGAACATAGTAAAACCAAAACTAAAAGTAACTAAAAGTAACACCACCAACCATGGGAAGGACCGAGTGGTGAGGATTATGTTTGAAAAAGTAGAGGCTAAACAAAAAAGATGCAGCTCCCCACAGAGATGAATGGACACACTGTCTACAGTGGTTTCAAGCAAAGCAATACGTGTTAGCATGTCAGAAGATTGAGCTGTGTTCCATTCCATTAGATATAGATTTGTGATGAGTTGAAACCAACTTGATAGCACTCAACAAAACCACATAGCGGAGTAGGGTGAACCCTAATCCAGGATCAGTGGCACCTTTATACATGGAGAAGAGACAGAGGGAGACTCAGAGGAAGACAGTCAGGTGAAGGTAGCGGTGAAATTGGAAGGATGCGTCTACAAGTTCAGGAATGCCAAAGCCACCTGGAAAGCTATAAAGAAGCAAAGGACAATCTTCCTCGAGGGCAGTGGTTCTCAACCTTCCTCATGCCACAACTCTTGAATACAGCTCCTCAGGTGGTGTTGACCTCCAACCAAAAGTTATTTTTGTTGCTACTTCATCACTGTAATTTTGCTACTGTTATGAATTGGATGACCCTTGTGAAAGGGGCATTCGATTCCCAAAGGGGTCGCAACTCACACAAGTTAAGAACCACTTCTCTAGGGTCTTTCGAGAAAGCATACTTTTTTTTTGATTTCTGACTTTTAATTTTCAGAACTTAAGATATATTTCTATTGTTTCAATTCAAAACTTTGTATCACTGTATTTTGTTACTCCGAGGACATTTATGCAGGAGGGAAAATATGTGCTGAATTTCTGTTAATTTTCACTAAATAATATGATTCTCTAAATGTAGAAACTAAGTTCAGTTGGCAGTTGGACATATAAGACGGAAGCTCATGTTATATTCATAGAGAAAGAGGGAGAAGCAAGGGCGAGTCTAGAAAGCTACAGGAAAATGGGTGGCAACACGATCTGTATCATTCATTACATAAATATGTGGAACCAGGGAACCTTGAACAATTGGAATGTGTTAGCTCTTTCTTTCACTTTGTTTCAAGCTGGCTTTATGATTTCTTGCTAGGGTGGGGGTGAGGCAGGTTGGTGGGCAGAAAATAACTGAAGATATAGGTGCTCCTGGTTATGGTATAAAAGTGAAATGGTCTATTATCTTTTACGAAGGGTTCCTGGATGAGAGGAGTCTAAGGGCAAGTGGGAGAGATTTGGCAATTGGGAGATGAGGAATCCCAGGAGTTCAAGCTGTTCTGTTGCTGCCCATTGTTGCTGAACTCGCAATACAGTGGGATTCTCAGTGACCAACCGTATGGCTGCATATAGCAGGGCTGGGGTCTAGCTCTGATTCTCTGATGCTGGAGACCCAGAGTTTCAGTTACCTGTGATACTAGAGAAGCCAGGAAATGCCATGTGTTGACTTTGACTTCTCACCCTACAGGGTCAGGGTCTGAGATCAGAACAAAGTTGATTTGATGAAAAAAGAATCATTTAGTAAAGCAATGGTTATAATAATTAGATATTTTGGGCATAGGCATTTATGACTCGAGATTCTCACAGAGTACACATGCTTTGGTTGAATCATCAATATCATGTGATGGATGTATTTTCTCTCACTTGTTAAGCAAGGCTTGTAATTTCCTTACAGGCTTACATCCCAGCACATAAAGGCTCAGTAAAATATCGTTGATAATGCTGCTATATTGAAATTAAATTTTACCCCTGAGAAGCATTATGGGTTTCTGTTACATTTAATGAAATCTGGAGCTAACCAGATAGGTAAAACATACCCTCAGGGACATGACACTTTAGAAGGGAACAAAAAGAAATGAGAGACCATCTCAGTATCAAATATTTAGTCAGTAATTAGCGGTCTTTACTGGTGGTATGTGAGCCCCAAAGAGGAAGGGAGCATTTCCCTAAAGGAAATTTTAGGAGGTTCTTAAACCGAATTTGAGACCAAATTCTAAACTCTAAATTCTAAACTCCTCTTTACCTTCACTATCCTTACATAGTACTTTTCATTGTGATGATTTTTAGTTGTTTTTCTGACCCCTTTGGAAAATAAGTATCTATAAAAGGAATCTTGGCTTTTATCTTTTTTCCCTTCAAAACTGAGTTTCATTTCACACATATATGGTTAATGCCACGCCATTTTCATTTGGCCACTGTTTCACTTTGTTCCATCATAATTGTCTATACATACTTAGAACCCAGCAAAATGCCCAATGACTTTTTTATCTTTTTTTTTTTTTTTGGCTTTTAAAAATCTGTACAGACCTACAAGTCTTATCACAAGAGGTCTTCCTGAAATATCTTAGTGACCACAGATACATATCTATTGCTAGTGACCGATTCTGTCAGTTGTTCTGAAGTCCTTGGGAAAATGGAGATTAAAACTAACTAGAACACAATGGAATCAATAGACTTTTAAACAGTTGTTCTTTTAACCATGCAGTTCTATTATGCCATTTAAAAATTGTCCTTTAAAAAATTGTCCTTTAGGTTCATGTTTAGCTCTTAATTTATGAGAAGCAGTGGAGGGGAATACAAAGACTATGGAGTTTGGATATTGGCCCTGCCTCGAATCAGCTCTGTGATCTTCAGCCCCACATTTGGCCTTGTTGAGCCTCGGGGCCTACTGTAGAATATGGGTAATTGTGAATTCATGAGTGAGTTACATCGGATAACGTGAAATTTACTTGGCAAAAAGTAAAACACAATTCAATTATTAAATAATTAGTTTGTCTCCAAGATGCTCTTATTGCCAAAATAAAGATCACAGATATTTTATAAAGAAAAGGCAGTACTTTTTACATGTTTTGTCCACACTAGTTTTATGTTGTACAATTGTATTCATAAACTTATTATGAATACATGTTTTTAAATAATTTTATTATTTTTAATTAGAGTCTTACAAATTGACTCGGACTAAGACTAAATATGCCAGATTCTGGGAAATGTATTGGTATCACACTACTTTTAATATGTTGTACCCATTTAAAAAAATAAATGCTTATGCATAAGTGATGAGGAAAATAGTGCTACCACCCATTCTGGGGACTTTTTTAAGCATGATGGAAAAATACAGCAAGCTCTTTGCCCGGACATGAAGGGAAAGAATAGGGTAGTCCTTGTGGGTCCTTTTTGTTCCAGGATAGTTTGCCTCAAACATCCAAGGGGCTGTAAGGGGACGTAGGGGGCCTGATGGAGAGAATGCAGATGTGAGTGGCAAACGTGTGTTTGCTTTTCTCTGGGGTCAGCATCTAGCCCTGTAGCAATAGAGGGACAATTTCAGTGTCAGGGAGAGTTCAGACTCTTTGTCCTACATTGAAACATCTAAAATCAAGCTTACTAATCTGGGACAGCATCCAATATGGACATACTGAAGATAAGAAAAAAATCTCTCCTCTAGGGCTGACATGAGGGACAGCAGGGATCTTAAGGACTGGAGATTCCAGGGCCCCAAAAGAGTGACTTTGTCATGAGAGTCATTAGCAGCAGAGGTGACCACATGGTAACAAGGTCAAAAACAAAGGGTATGAGACCCCAAGGGAACCTATGATCATGCCTAGGAGGATTCTGTGAGATGGGCTTATCTAGCAGAAATCAGGTAGGTTCACGCTGTAATAATTTGGATTTGAAAAAAAATCCAAAGTGAAGAATAGTCTCACGTGTACTACATAAGTTATCAAGGCCATCAACAGAAGCATTATACAATGATTTATAAAATAACATTTCACCTCCAAATTTGTCCTAGAAACTCCAAAAAATCTTGAACTTACATTGCCAGTGAAAGATCATTATGCCCAGAAATATATATACCAGCTATACATTTTACCTCAATATTTCAATATGTTGTCTGGTAAATTTGTTAAGTTGGTGAAGCTTAATTCTTCTTATATGTATACACAAAACCAAAATTTTCAATATAATTGCTTTAGAACAGCTCTTTTAAGCAAATGTTGACATGGGGGGAAAGGTTATAAGAATATGTGTGTGTTATTGTGAGTGTATGGTGAGTATACTGCTATGGAGTTGGTCCCAACACAGGGCACCCTTATGCACCACAGAACAAAATGCAGCTGGGTCATGCACCTCCCTCACAACTGTGATGTGTGAGCCCATTGTGACAAGGACTGGGCCATCCATGTGGCTGAGGCTCTATCTCTTTCCCCTTACCCACGAACATTACTGAGCATAAACATAATGCATTCCTTTTCCAGAGACTGGTTTTCCTCATAACATGTCCAAATTATGTGAGATGAAATCTATCCATCCTAACATGTAAGGGATGTTTTGGCTTTCCTTCTTCCAATACAGATGAGTTTGCTCTTCAACCACTCCATGATACCTTCAATAATCTTAACTAAAACAAAAATTCAAATGCATCACTCATTTTTTAAAATCAGTCATTTTTATTGGAAGCTCTTACAGATAAAACATTCCATGGTTCAATTAGACCAAGCATAATTGTACAATTGCTATCACAATCCGTTTCCAAATGTTCTGTCTCTTTGTGAACTGTTTGATATCAGCTCTCCCCTTATTCCCACCATCCCGCAACCTGCCCCCAAAGAACCTTACTATTCTTAGTATATATCATTACTACCTTTTTTGGTCATATCTTACCCCATCCAAAATACCCATTCACCTACAATTCTGTTATCCATTCCCCTCCAATAGGGTTAGACAGCCATTCTTTCTGTCAGCTGCCCCAATCCAGCCCCCCCCCTTTTTCTTCCCAAATTCTCAGGGAATCATTTCTTCCATTACTGTTTCTGATGGGATATGTCTTTTGCATGCATGCATAGGACAACCTTACTTAAACAAATGAACATGCAGAGGCCTAACAAGATCCAAGCAGTAAAACATCACTCATCATCACTCATAAATCTGAGTAAAATGAAACCTTTCCATCTTTTCTCCATTTATCCTGATGTTGTCTCTTGGACCAATTGTGAAGGTTTCTGTGTTCTTTATTTTGAGCTGTAATTCACACTGAAGGATATGGCATTAGGTCTTCAATGGTCAGTCAGTCAAATCCTCTTCATTTTTAGTAAGAAAGGTGATGTTATCTTCATGTTTCAATCTTTATATCTTTATCCAATCTGATTCCAAATTCTTTTTATAATCCAGCTTCTCTGATTATTTGTTCATCATACGAATTACATAATCAGAGTGAAAGGACACAACCCTGACACATGTTTTTTGATAAAAAAAAAAAGTTTCCTTCAGTATACTCTTGTTCTGCCTCTTGGTATATGTGCTGTTTTTGTATGATCATGATTAAGGATCTAGGAACTCCCATTCTTTTCAATGTTATAGATAGTTTGCTATGATCCACATATTCAAAGGTCTTTATATAGTTAATAAAACATGACTTTTATTATCTTTCTATTGTTCTCTATTTTGAACAAATTCCATCTGTTATAATAATAATATTCCGTATTTGAAGTCCTCTTCTGAATCTGACTGGAATATCTGGCAAATCCCTACCAATATACTGCTACAACCATTTTAAAAACTTATCTTCAGCAAAATTATAATTTATAAATGTATGTAAGTATCTATATGTATGTTCATATATATCTGTGTGTATTTATATGTGTGTGTATATGTGTAAAACCTGTTGCCATTCGGTTCCAGTTGATATGTATATGAGCCTATGCCAAATAAAATGTGTTTAAAAATGTCTCTTCAAGGGCTGAGCCCCGGTGGCGTAGTGGTTGTGCGCGGGACTGCGGCCCACTGGGACGGAGGTTCAATTCCAGCAGTGGGGCTGAGCCTCCTACTCCCACCACCGGAGAGCAGTGATGCCCCCCCTCCCCCCCAAAAAAAGTCTCTTCAATCAGTGGATAGCTGCACACTATTTCTCATTAACAAATTTAGTAATATTCTTAGCTTCATTAGTGTGCCTTCAAAAAAGTTTAAAACAGTGGCTTCTAAGGGATTGGCTGGGCAGGCTAGATTTGAGACAAGAAAATTTAGGCTAGAAGGTTTTAGTGACTACTTTATGGATTTCACATTAGTCATCTTACTATATTTTCTCAAACACAGAGAGATCACAGGGTTTTTTGAGAAGTTTTAAGAAACTCAAAAGAGTTGGTGAGGGAAGCCACAGGAGAGAATTTTTTCCCATCATAACAATACACCTGCTCATCCTTTGAAATGAGCAAGATTTGTCCAGTAAGAATTTGATTGTGAAATCTTACTAAGTCCACCTCATAGAGCTGATAAGAACCCTACCAAGTTATCTGTCTCAGAGCAATTCAAACAATATTTTTAAAAGCACATTTCAAGGCCGTGCAGTATGCCCAAGCTTCCATGTCTATGTTGTTCTTTGCTGTGATAGTTCTGTTCCATGGCCACCCTATGCACAGCAGAGGAAACACTGCCCCACAGCCCTTCCTATGCTGGAGATGATTGCTGCAGGCATTGTGTAATTCATCTCATTGAGATTCTTCCTCTTTTTCACTGCCCCTCTTGTTTTTATATATTATGTAAAACAAAGAAAGCAGGATTCCTTGGCAAAATGTAGAGAGTTGGAGAGAGAGACCACCTTCAGAAATGTCTAGACCTACATAGAAAATGTGTCAAGAGACAATGGCTTCTTATTTTGATATTTCTGTTTAAAGGGGGCTTCTATAATTTCAAAACATCTCAAGAGTAGATTTGATTCATTGAACACTCATGAAAGAAGACCTGATCATCTGTGGAATGACAATAAGAACATCACACATCAAGAAAGCAAAAGACCATTAAAATTATAGGAAAGCAAGAAAAGATCAAAGGGGAGGTCAGAACAGACTCTGCAAATTGCTCTTAATCAGACTCTAAAATGTGCTCCTAATCGTAGCTCATATAAATGAAATGAAAGAAATGATGAAGTAATAGACCTGAATAGAAAACTTCAAAGGGACACTGCAGAAGACAAAGTAAGGTATTATAAAGCAACCTGCAAACGCCTACACAACCAAATGGGAAGAACCCCTGCAGCATGCCTAATTCAAAGAATAGAAGCAGAAGAAGAAAATTCGTCTCAAGTTGCAACATTGAAAGATTCTATGGGAAAAACATATAGAAGGATGCAGGGAGTGCCAAAAAGAGGTAGAAGGAACATATACAGTCAATGCACCTTTATAAATAGTCAACATTTTCAAAGACTTCCATAAGTAGCATATGAGCAAGAACTAATGCTACTGAAGGAAGAAATCCAAGCTACATGGAGGCATCAGTGAAAAACAAATGCTTGGAATTGCTGGAATTCCAGTTGGAATCTCTCAGCAAGATGATGATGCACTGGAAGCACTCACTCCTTTCTGCCATAAAATTTAGAAGATAGCTACCTGGCCAAGTGACTGGGAGAGATCTATATTTTCCCATAGCCCAAGGAAAGGTAGCCCCCCCAAAGACACAGAAATTGTCAGACAATATCATTACTATCACAGGAAACTAAAATTTTCTGAAGATTTTCCAGCAGTCACTGCAGTACATTGACAGGACATTGCCAGAAATTCAAGCCAGATTCAGAAGATAATGTGGAACTACACATATCATTGCTGATATCAGCCGGATGTTGGCTCAAACAGAGAAAATCAGAAATATGTTTATTTGTGTCTTATTGAGAATGGAAAGGAATTAAACTGTGTGGATCATTACAAACTATGGACAGCACTGAGGGAAAAAAAATGGGAATTCCAAAAGTCTTCATTATACTCAGACGGAAATTGCACTCAGACCAAGAGTTGGTCATCCAAACAGAATAAGGGACTATTGTATGGTTTAAATCAAGAAAAGTTCCTTGTTTTTACCAGACTTATTTAATCTGTATGCTGAGCAAATAATCTCAGAAGCAGGACTATATAAAGAATGATGTACATAAGGATGGAAGGAAGGCTTATTAACAAACTTCAGTATATAAATATTGAAGCCTCTCTCTCTGGCAGCAGGGAGGACTTGAAGCACTTGCTGATGAAGGTCAAGAACTAAAGCCTCCCATACAGACTGCAACTGAATGTAACTAGGTCAAGCACTAAGGCCATGATCAGTGGAGCAAAGGTTGCAGTGGTCAGGGATTGCCTCTACTTATACTCACTGTGCCCGCTAATGGAGGCATCAATGAAGAGATGCCATGGGGTGGCACATTATCTAAATCTGCTTCACAAGACCTCTGTCAAACTGTGAAGGACAAAGAGGTCACTTTGACGACGGAGGTGCCCTGATCCAAGCCATAGTATTTTGGGTCATCTCATAGACAATATTCAAGTTCGACACTCAGTAAGGGAGCATGACAAAGGTTCGACCCATTGAAATTATAGCCCTGGTGAAGAAATATTGAAAGTAGTATGGACTGTCAAAAGAGCAATCGATCAAATAAGCCTGTCGTGGGAGAAGTGTAGCCCAAATGCTTCTTAGAAGCTAGGAGTCTGAGACTTTGGTTACCATAATGTGGACAACAGGTTTAGTAAACTGTAAGGATAACAAATCAGAGGCAAGTCCTCAAGAAGGCGACGTGATACAGTTCCTGCCACATGGACTCAAAGAGCAACCCTGGGAGAAGGGTGTTGACCCAGGCAGTGCTTTGTCCTGCTGTGCCTCAGGTCACTGTGGGCGGAACTAATGCAAAAGATGGGGTCAACAATCTTCAAAGATCTCGTAGGGAAACTTACTGATTTACCATTATAACATTCTCTTCATTCTTTCCATCCCTTGACACCTCTCTCCTCCCATCACTCTCTCTCTCCTTCCTTCCCTATACAGGAAAATGAAATGGATTATTATGTATTCATTTTTAATTGAAATTCAATTTTGGGTCTGTCCTTCTTTGGAGGGCATTTTGAACTTGAGTTTTAAGTCTGGGTCAAAGGTAATCAAAAGAGTGGGGAATGTTGAACTACATATTCTTGAACTGTTCTGACATGATTTTCAGTTCATTTGAGAATGACCATTGTTTCAAGAGCAACAATGTATCAAAAAAATCTAAAGAGGGGAAACTCCATTCTATTAAACTGTCTTCCATGTCTTCCATGACTGTCTTCATTTGTTAGTGCTGCTGCAACAGATATTCCTAATGAGTGGTTTTGAAAAACAGAAACACATTTGATCAGTGATTAGGAAGCTAGAAGGCTGAAGACGTCATACTCTCTGTTTGATGAGGAGAAAGATCAAGGTAGGTGCTATTGACCAGGCAGTCCTTGATTTCTGGGCAATCTCCGTGAGCCTGTATTGTCCCCTCCTTTTGTGTTTGTTTCCATGTGCCAAATCCATTTCTAATATCTGAAAAGTGAGTATGTTTACAATATAGGCTACCCTAATATGGCCTTACTATCAACATAAAGAAATTTGGATTCTTAAATGGGATTACATACACATGTAAAGGGGGTTAGAATTATAGCTCACATTTCTTGGTGGAGAGGGGAGGAGACAGAGGTTTCAATCTGTAACATTGATATATGTATACTTAAGAAGAAAATCACTCCTTGTTAATGATAAAGATAAACATAAACATAAATATGAGTAAGGGTTTATGATTTCAAGGGTTGTTTGATATTAAATAATAATTAAAGGTTAAAAATAAAATTCCAATTAGACAGCACAACATCAACGCATAAAAAGTAGTTGTGTTTCTGCATAATCTCTTGATTAATCCAAATATTTTAATAAACAAGTTAGAGCCAAAATATTTCCTTTATAGCTGCTTCTTTCTCCCTGTTATCTTATACTACATTTTTCCCCTTAAATTCTTGATTTATGGTAGACTTTATGGATATTCCCACTGGAATTCTCAAAGCTCTTCATTTGTTTACATAATCTGGCTTCTTTCCAGAACTATCTGAACAGTAACAAACAGGAGGAAATGTCTTTGAATAGCATTCTTTGACTATCAGATCACACATAACTCCATTCAGTAACACAGGCAACTAAATTCCTGAAATGGGCAGTTCAATAACGTTTTGAGAAAAAAAAACTCAGATGGGATTAAAGAGAATGGATTTCTATTCAAACTCGAAAAGGAAAACTATGAACTTAACTGGGTCTTAAAAACACAGATGGAATGGGGGGAAAATAGTCACAGGCAGATTTTTATCATGTATTTCCTGCTTCTCAATGGAATATTTTGTTATCCACTGAGACTGAAGAGCTTGCTTTGAGACAAGTCAATGGTTCAGATGTGAAGAGAAACAGATGAGGGGGGAGCTTTTTAAATTAAAATTAAAAACACCCAAACCTCACATAAAAATTAACCAACCAATTTCAATAGTTCAGTTTAGAATGTGGTAGAACAAAGGACATAATGGATAGCTTCAAAATGGCAAGGCTCCAGAAACCTCCATCCCTGAATCTAATAGATGCTTTGCCAAACCTTATCCAAATAACCCAATTATTACAGTCTACAGACTCAAGGAAATTCTTACCAAATTCAGCCCCCCATGGGAAATCAAAAGGGCACAGAGATCATTATGATCACCTACTTGAATCGTTTGCCTCTGGGTCTTAACTGTAAGTATGAGAAAAAGAAAACAAGGGTTGAATTCAGGTATGACTCTGGATATAGATTTAAACCACATTTTTTAAACCTTAAGAACATGCTTTCCTATTTATGTTCTAACCAAAAATCCCAAACTCACTGCCAAGGAGATGATCCAACTCAAGGCATCCCAGAGGAGGCCAGAGCAAATCAGAGAGGAATTTCAAAGCCACAAGTCTTTATGAACGCATGTGGGCACATCTTCCTCTCCAGGAGCAGATGGTGAATTCCGACGATGCACTTTGAAGACAGGGACACTTCGAGCATTGTGCCCCCAGGGCTTCCATTCATAATCTAGTCTTCCATTACAATCCAGAAATGTCTCCAGCATGAAAGTAAAGATGAGGATATGTAGGCTTCTATTGTGATGGCTGATCCTGAACCTCTAACCTGCACGTTTGCCATGTCACAAGTGTCCTCTTTGGGATGGATACAGACCTACTTCATAGAGACCTACAAGACTAATTAAGGTAAATCAGGAAGAAAACTTTGCACTGAAAAGTTATGCTTTATCTATCGTGTCAAATTATCATCTATCATGTTCAGATTATTTGGTAGTATTATAAGTAAAGAACAAATTTACATAATGTACTTTAGCAAGTAAACAAAACAAAACATTTTCCCATCCAGTATTCCAGGGCTTCAGGTGGGAAGGGTAAAATAATCTCTTTCCTGACCCCACTCACCAAACTAGGTACCGCCATTCACTTAAGAACGGCCCTTAGCAAGCAAACGTGGGTGAACGTGTGAGCTTGGGAAAGTCTCCCAACAAGAGAGGACTACATCATTGCTCTTGCTTGGGCATCCCACAGGATGCCCGGCTGTCATATAAATATGATGATGGAATTTCAGCTTCTCTTTTAATGTCTTGCTGTGGTGCAGGGCATATAATTAAATGCAACTCTGGTTCATTAAGTACTTTGCTTCTACTTTTTCCATCACTCACATTTAATATCCCAGTATGCCTAATCACAGATGTTTGAGGAATACTTTATAATAACAACTTTAGTGTTTAAAGAGAAGCCATTAACAATAATGATGCATTGAAATCAGTATTTGTTTACTTCATAGATGTTACAATCCAAGGATGATCCACAATGGTGTGTGTGTGTGTGTGTGTGTGTGTGTGTGTGTGTTGGGATTAGAAAGAATGGGGAGAGGAGAAAGAAAGAAAGGAAACCGAAACACCAGAAAGTAATTGGTCTTCTTCATTACCCTCCTCATGTTATTTAGGAAAAAACATTGAGATTCTTTTAAGTGTTGTGTTTTAGGGAATCTTAAAATATTATGCCTTATTTTATATTATTATGAATCCAAGGATTCCTAGTGAGACAGTAAAAGTTGTATGGCTAGCTGCAGTAGCAGTGATTCAAACCCATCAACTGCTCCATGAAAGAAAGATGTGATAATCTGCTCAGATAAAGACTTAGCCTTAGGGTTGAACCCTGGTGGCGTAATGGCAGAGTGCAGGACTATGGCCCACTGGGCTGACAGTTCAAATCCAGCAGCAGATCCTCAGGAACAAGGCTGGGCCCCCTACTGCCACCAGGA
This sequence comes from Nesogale talazaci, assembly GCA_004026705.1. Taxonomy (NCBI): domain Eukaryota; kingdom Metazoa; phylum Chordata; class Mammalia; order Afrosoricida; family Tenrecidae; genus Nesogale; species Nesogale talazaci. The sequence continues at coordinate 97,369 of PVJH01006858.1, forward strand.
CAATGATGTCACAAAAAAAACCCAACAACAACAACAACAACAAATACTTATTCTTGGAAACCCTATAGGATCATTATGAGTTGGCATTAACATAAAGATGGTGGGTTAGTATATGTATGTATTTATTTATTTGTATGCTCAAGATCTAGATATGAGCTTGAATCCCAATTTTTACTTTCTGCTAGGGTGACTCTGAACAAGTTATTAAAAATGTCTAGGCCATGATTTCACCATCTGAGAAATGGCATAAGAATACTATATGAACCAAATTGGCCACATTTCCCCAGGCTCCTGGGGACTCAGATTGGGTGCCATGGAATGCTGGGGCATTGAATCCTGGATCTTGAGGGGAACAGCCAGCTGGAGAGGCTGCATCTCTGTGATCTGATGCCTTAGACACACTTGTAATCCTAGGACTTAAGACTGAAAATTCTTGGTGTCTGAGGAAGCAGAAGACAGCTGTGTTAAGGTTTTTGAACTGCTGTTAGGCACACAATTATGGTCTTGCTGCATCTAAATCCTATAGGTTGCTTTAAGACATATATTATTCAGCAAA
>PVJH01006859.1:0-95481 GCA_004026705.1 Nesogale talazaci
CAGTGCTCCTGTTGTGGAGCTTATGGAGTTTTCAATGTATAGAATCATATCATCTGCATATAGCAATTATTTCATCACCTCCTCTCCAAGACAGATACCTTTAACATCCTTCCACAACCTCTAATACTAATTGAATAATCTAGGGAAGGATTGCTTTTCCAAGTGTTTGTCCATGTCTTCCCTTTTGTTGAGTTCATTAGAATACAGACTTTCATAGAATTTGTATTTACCCTTTCAAATTCTTTGAAGTTTATTGTGAAATCCCCTGTTTCATCCCTCCTATCCTTGGTTAGGTTTGTGTCTTGTTCTGGTAGACTAATTATTCAAATAGTGTTCCTCTTCATAGCATCTGTCATTGATATCAGGTTTCTTTCCACCTCTTTGATTATCTAGTTTCACTGTCTTTCTCATTTGTTGAAGTCCTTCTGGTTATCCTCAAGGTTTCCAGTATCATTCTCTACCTCTTCTAGTGTGTTGGTGATGTTCATTATCTTGGTTCTTCATTTTTGTTTTTGTTTTCTGATTCTGCTATCTCATCTATCAGTCATTGTATTTCCCTTCAGTGCATAGAGTTCATCCATCCATCAAGGACTACATTCTTCCTAACATGGACTATATCTCCTCTATCACTGTATCCTTATTCTGTTTTGCTCCCCTCATATCCTGAATTATTCCAAGCAGCATTCTGAAGCTTTCTTTTTGTGGGAGATCAACTTTGCTTCTTCTATGAGTGCCTTTAAGTTTAGGACTTCCTCTGCCATTTCATTTTGTTTTTTTAATTTCTTGTTGAGAGCAATTGAAGTATGTTCCTTTCTGCTTGTCCTTTTGGAAGAACCTGACGCCATATTTGCAGAAGACTGAGGGCCCGTGAGCTCTTTCTTTGTGAAACTGATAAGAGTGTTTTGGGGAACTGCCTGTGGCCTATTATGTGGTCGAGCACTACTGTGTAGGCAAGATACTACAGTGACTCAGTTGCTGGTGGGGTGGGAAGTTCGGAGGGTGGGGTATTGGTATGCCACTGGGTTAAGTTGGGTTGGTCCTGCAGCATGGACACAATTTTCAACTGGCCACTATTTTCAGTCTTTCAAAGACTCTCGGTGGAGCTCAAAACATGTAAAGCTTGGACTGTGGCTTTTGCACTGCATGTTGCAGGTGTCAGATCTTGAGCACAGATGGCAGATGCCATTCCACTAGACCTGGTGAGGGATTAGTGTAGTCCTCAAGTAGACACAGCAAACTCAGAGTGTTTCGGTGAGTTCTCAAATTGCTCCATTGCCAAAAATCATAGGGGAAGATCTGAACCTACCCTGAAGGTACATTGAATCTACCTTTAATACCTAGTTTCCCAATATTGACCTCTTAATTTTCTGAACTCACTGAAGGAGCATAGGCAGTTAATTCTTAAAAATTATTGGAACCCTTTTGTGTGTAACTGTTACTTACTTCTTATTTTTTAAAATATTCTTCTGTCTCTTTCTCTTTCTCCACTCCAGAAGTTCCCATTAGAGACATACCAGATCTCTTGCTGTTATCTTATAGCTTCATTAAATTGTGCTTAGCTTTTTAAAGTGTCCATTCTTAATATTCTTTAGCATCTGTAATGTTAACATTTTTTCTTCTTATTCACTGGTGCTATATTCTGCTTAACTAAATCTATTAGTTAAAAACTTCTATTGTACTTCTTTTCCATCATTCTTACTTTCAATATCAATATTTCTCATTTTAGAGTCTTATTTTGTTCTTGCATTATTTTTGTATGTGAGTTCTTTTTCTGTGACTTTTTTAGCTCTTTAATTATGTTTCCTTGTGTTATATGATGAAACCCTTATGGTACTGTCACATACACATTGAATTGCTGACTACGAAGTCAATAGTAATAGCCATCAGCATCTGTATGAGAAAGATGAAACTATCCTGCTCCTGTAAAACCCTATATAGAGTTACCATGAGTTGAAATTGACTGGATGACAGTATTTGTTGTTGCTGCTGCTGTTGTCTATTACATCATAGACTTCCTTTTTTTCATCTCTCTCATTTGATTATTCCTAGATGCATGTTTTACCACTTGTATGCAAGTTTGTCATACTGTGATGACTTGTGTATTGCTGTGATGCTGGAAGCTGTGTGGCTAGCCTTTCAAATGCTGGAAGTGTCACTTAAAGTGAACTCATTTTAGCAGAGCTTCCAGACTAAGAACAGACCATGAAGAGGGAACACTCATATGTTGTCTACTTCTGAATAATTATTTACTGAAAAATTTATGGCTAGAACTGAAGCATAGTCAGTGACTGGAAACCTCAGGAAAAGAAGCAGGACATTGTTGAATATAATGCCACAGGATGAGACCTTCAGATCAGATATAATGCCACAGGATGAGACCTTCAGATCAGAAGGCACTTCAGACCTTGAATATAACAAAGAAAGCTTCCTTCTCAACGTTGGGTACATCATAAGAATGTGGGTAGAGTAAAGCCAGTGGAGGGAATGGCAGAAGGTGGTGGCTTCCTTTGCTGATGGAGCACAGCTCAGAATGAGAAATTTCAGGCATCAATTAATAAATTTCTACTGGATCATACAAAGTATGAATCTAGTAAGAAACTGAATAAGGAAGACTAAGGAAGGATTGATACATTTGAATTATGGTACTGGTAAAGGTTATTGAACGTATCAATACATATAAATATATATCCAGGCCAGAATGTCCCTTTGAAGCGAGGATGAGGAATTTTGTCTCATGTACTCCAGACATGCTATCAGGAGAGATCAGTCCCCGAAAAAAGACATCAGGCTTGCTAAAGTAGAGGAGCAGTGAATAATAGGAAGACCCTAAATTAGATGGATTGACACAGTAGCTTTGACAATGAGCTCAAACATAGAAAACAATTGAGAGGCTGGGGAAGAATTAGAAATTTCTTTGTTCTGTTGTATTTTTTGTTCCCTGTGGACCAGAGCTGACTAAACAGCACCTAACAACTCTACTATAGGAAATCTTCTGCAGGAGTTGGCATGATATTAGCAGCTGACAGTTAACCAGTTTAAGGAGTGGTCACACTGAACAAAACCCCAGGAAGGCCTGCTGTTTAGTCCAGGTAGACAGGAGAAACAAATTCACAAACATGCATATGTATATATGGGAGACGTTTATATACAAGAGGAATGGAACATTGAGAAGGCATCCCAATCCAGTCCAGGCCAAACCCACATTATTATTAGCCCATTATTGTTATTAGCCCATATGTCTGATACTAGTCTATAAAGTCTTCTTCAGATTCACAGGGCACATGCAATTACACCAGAAAAATCACAGACCAATGGGTGCAGAGGCTTGTGTATTCCTTGGTGGTAAAAGCATCTCAGTGCTGACAGAGGCCTTTCTGTGGCTTCTCAAGCATCTCAGCACTGGCAGAAGTCTCTACGTGGCTTTTCCAGCTTCAAAGATCTGGTTCCATTGGGGTAAATCCATGTGCCTTCTCCTCCAGGATATTTCAGAAGGAGTCAGCCTTGTGTCTTATTAGTAGAGCATCTGCAAGACACTGAGTAGTGAGCCTCTCATATTTAAGGGGAAAATATGGCTGGATTTCCCAGAATTCTCAGGAAAAAGCTATGCTCACACAGAGGTCTCATTAGTTATCTCCAGATTGATGGACTAGAATCCACCCCTACACGTTTAATCCTGAAATTGACACCAGATTAAGTGACTGCCACATTGGCCTTATTGTTATGAGCCTGTCCTATGGAATGTTTTTTTGTGGTGTAACATCTACGAAAATTTCCTGCTTCTTAGCACATAGCAGTTTCCCTCAGTACCCAACCAAAGGGAGTGCAGATAAAAAAAACAATTCCTGAGATAGTCTATACTTTTAGTTTCAGAGACCTGAGAAATATGGTATGCAGAGTAGTAGGTAGAGTGTTGATTATGGGTCATTTGTAGTAAATTCCACTTAAATTTTTACTTAATTGGGGCCTATTAAGTTAAGTTCACAATTGAAAACCTCTGAGTGGAGAAGTTCAGGTATACTTCAAATGGACCTATGATATTTTTTGGACATTTCTATTGGAGAAATCTTGGGTTCCTGTTTCATTGTACAGGTAAGAGCTGTGGTAGCCAGAGAGACAAATTCTATTTCTTGGGTTACTTTTCTTCAGTCTTTAAAAAATAGAATCTTTCTTGTTAAGTCTTCACATTTTTTCATTCTCTCCTCTCATTCATTGTCACCTGATTTCTCTGCAGTAAAGATAGATGGATGACATATCAGTATATTTTCTAAAAAGGGAAGGAAAAGGCCCAGGTGGTGATAGAAAGTTGCTAAGAAGTAAACTTCACTTCCATTCATGAGAGTGGCTATATCCCACTGACTTTAGATTCTTGGGAACTTTTAGTTTAGAAGACTCTTAATTTCCAATTCCTCCTACTCACACTTCTTCTCTGGTGACTTCCTCTTTGAGAGGTAGTTGTTTGAGTTTCCTACCATTATCCTGTCTCCACATCTTCACTAAAAGCCCTTTTCCAAACTGAGGCCAAATGGCTTCAGTTAATCAAGTAACTATGCCTATCATTTTAATACACATGGCAGAATGTGCTAATAAATAATACATGGCATGTATCACAGCCCATTTTTTTTTACTGAAACTGCCTCCTTCTTTTCTCACTACTCAACAATTAGAATTGCACAAATTATGCACTAGTAATATCCATGAACCAATTTAACTTTTTAGATTAGAATGAATTTTGCTAATGTTTTTATAAATGCTCCTTTTACTCAAGATTATTCTCTTCTGAAATCCACTCAGGACAACTAACTGCTTATTGTGACACTTTATTAAAATGAAGTTTCATATTGTTTCCATCATGGAACCTAAGAGTTTGTGTCAGGTTTCCAGCTTCCCTGGAAGATTCTTTTAGGTTTTAGGGTAAAAAGGCCCCACATTAAGTAAAAGAAGAGCTATTAACATCTCTGTGTATCAAAAATACCATGGGTAATATATATAAATTCAGATGTGATACAAACTACATTTTATAAGTAAGACCCCATTATAGCAGGCAACAAAATAGCTTTCCTTTATGGACCTTACAAATAGATGTATTCTGTTGGAATTTCATGTCTTGTTTATCTAAGGCATTTCTTCATATAACCAACTATTTAGCTAGGCTTTACTCTCTTATGAAATTTGCATACATAAAAGATAAACATCAACTTGCTCTATTTTGAGAAATTTGAAAGACAGCTCACTGACTAAAGTTTCATCATTGCAAAGAAAGATGATCCCACAAAATTTTAAACATTATCACTAATATTACATGCAGGTAAAAAATATGCTGAAAATAACCCAAAAATTGTTGCAGCAGTACATTGATAGTAAACCACCAGAAAGTCAAGTCAGATTCCGAAGAGACTGTGAAATAAGGGACATCACTGTTAACACCAAGTGGAATCAGACTGACAACAGAGAATATCATCAAATGTGTGTAGGCATTCAACTGAATATATCATAACAAACTATAAATAACTTGATTCAGGAAGGAAATTCCAGAATACTTCATGATGCTAAGGTAGAACATATACACGGACCGAGAGGAGGTGTTCAAATAAGACAAAGGATTACTGCATGGTTTAAAATCAGAAACATGGATGCCAGGTTTGTATTCTTTAAACATGCATATTCAATCTGTATATATGCTGATAACTAAACCAAGAAGCTGGACTATATGGAGAATGTGACATCAGAATTGGAGGAAAACTTTAACACCTGGGATATGAAAGTGATATAAAACTGTATGTTGAAAGTGAAGAACACTTGAGTGACTTACTGAGATCATATATTATAGCCTTCACTATGGTTTATGTCTCAAGAAAACTAAAAGCTTAACAACTGGACAAATATCATGATAGAGAAATATTAAAATATTCAAAGTTATTATTATAGTTGTATCCATAATCCATACTTATGAAAGTAAAAGTTTAGAAATCAAACAATGTATTGCATTAGGCAAGTCAGCTTCTAAAAACCTTTTTAAGTGTTTAAAAGTCAAAAATGTCACTTTGAGATAAGGTGTAAATAACCCAAGCCATGATACTTTTGCCCCATATACATGTAAAAGATAGACAGTGAATAAAAGAAAATGAAGATTTGATGCCTTTAAATTATGGTGTTGAGGGCTGAGCCCCGGTGACGTAATGGTTGTGCACGGGACTGCGGCCAACTGGGATGGAGGTTCAATTTCAGCAGCAGCTCCACAGGAGCAAATGCTGGGCCTCCTACTCCCATCACCAGAGGGCAGTGATGCCTAAAAACAAAACAAAACAAAAAACAAACAAAAAATTATGGTGTTGGTAAAGAAAATGGAATGTATCATGAACTTTAGGAGGGAGGAAGAAAAATATCTCTGGAAAGAAATTCAGTCAGAATGTTCTTTAGTGATGATGACAAGACTTTGCCTTACATAGTATCTGTATATATGCTGCACAATATTTTCATAATATAGATATATGTTCAGTTTGGATCATTCCTTGAAGAGAGACATTTTACTTGGTAAAGGAGATGGTCAATGGGAAAGAATAATATCCTTAATGACCAATGTTGACAGAATGGTTGCAACAGCGGGTTCAATAGAGCCTCAATTGTAAAGACGGCGCAGGACTTAACAGTGTTCATTGTGTAGTATGTAGGGGCACTATGAATCAGACTCTATGAACACTGACATGCACCATCATGTCTCAATAGACACATTTTGTATACTTGAGATGTTTATGTAGCTTTAGGGAAGAGACTCTATTAGCCTCCCATTTGTGTAATTGCCATAACTGTCCACAGGTGGATGTATGTTTCTTTTTCTGGTTGTCCAGTCTGTTCTAGAGATCTGTGTATCTATGATTGTACTAATATCAGGCTGTTTTAACAACTGTGACTGTGTAACTAGTTTAGAGGTTAGGCTGTGAGATGTCTCCCATTTTGTTTAACTTTCTAAGGAAATCTTTGCTTCAAAGTGATCTTTCCCCATACAAGGCTTTAGCTGGTTTTTCCATTTCTTTAAAAAATGAAGAGTTAATCTGGATTGGAATAACATTATATTTAATAGAAGAGTTCGTAGGAGTCACAATTTCTACAATATTAATTCTTCCTTTCCTTGAGCATGGAATATTCTTCCATTTATGTAGATCTCTTATGGTTTCTTTTCATGTAAGTCTCTTTTTAATTTCAGTTGATTCTGTTTTAATATTATACATTTCTTTTCTTACTTGTGATATTTGTATCTTTTTCATTTCTTTTATCAGTTTCACAGTGGTTTGTTGATTTAATAATGTTGATAAATGAAGAGTGCCTATGACTGCCAAATTATATACTGAAGGTTAAAGCTTCATTCATTAATTTAGGTATTCACTAATAGCTAGAAGATGCTATGTAGAGTTTACTTTGTTCGGCACAGACAGAAAAAGAGATTTGATATACACTTTATAAAAGTGAAAATCATTCCTATTTTGATAGGCTAAATAATTGCCAAATTTATTAACAAGGAGTAATAACAACTATAGCTGCTAAGAACAAGCTAAATATTATGCATTGTGATCTTGGTGAACATCAATTTATCTGCTACTGAGTTTTATGCCATTCATTATTCTGGCAGGCTTTTTCAGCTGATTCTGGGGAGTCAAGTCTAACCTTTTCATTCTCCATTTTTATTTCTGCAAACATTATAAGACTACAGTTAGAGAATTCCAAGTTCATGCATAAGTGATAATGTAGCATGCCCAATTATAATAATAGGCAAACTTCTCCCATCTTTTTGTTTAGTTCCCAACCATTAAAGTGAACTGATAAGAAAAGAAAAATAATTAAAATGTTGAGAGAGATGACTGTATAAGTGAATGCTCTGCTGTCTACTCCTACAGGAGCTGAAGAATTTCTAAATGTAGTTTTAATAAACCATGTAGCACCTCAGCATAACTTGTCAAGCACATTGGATCCTATGATGTTAGACACTTTCATATACCCTTTATTTGCAAAAAAAAAAGCATGTGGTTAAAATATGCAAACTAATGATATATTTTATTAATTAACTTCACAAGAAAAAGCACAATACATATTTAATTTCTTATGGAAAATTGTATTAGTGCAAACATTTTGCTGAATTTTCACTTTACCTTTTTCTTTTGTTCATGTTAAAGTCTTAACATCTGATTTATCTAGTTTGTTTTTATCTTCATTTTAAAATAAGGCAAAAGAAAATGAGTCAGACATAGCACTGGTAGATTTTGCTGAACAAATGGTACAGATTATGTCTTGTTTGCCAATTAGCTGAGGAGTAGAATTATAAAACTAGATTTTGGGGGACTCATTACATCAAGGCATTCCTAAAATTTTAATTCATCATCCATATTTACAAAAACTTCTATCAGTCAAGAACAATACATTAAATCAGTCAAGTATTTTAGAAAACCCTGAATTCAACCCCATATATACTCAACATTTGCTATGTATGTTATCTGAGATCTAGTGCATCAGTGTCAATTCAAGAGATTTACCAGGTTCATTTCTGAAGTGATTTTCCTGGTGTCCCATACAGGAAAAGTACATATGAGTTGGTGTGCTGTGATTAATCTAAATCTACAGTCTAACAGCGCCTGGGCTGTGCTAAGTCACTGCTCAGCAGGACATTGCATCTGCGTGGAATGTCAATATGATGAAAGGCTGGTTAAAAGAAATAAATTTTAAGGACTCTACATTTCTAAATCAGGAGGAACCATTTCTACTGCTCTGAATGTCCCTCCAGATGGCAATCTATGGGTTTCCAGAAATGAAATGACAAACAATTCCACTTTGGAATTCCATATAGGAATTGTGATTTACAGAATAGTCCATCCCTTTTAAGAGAAGAAAATAAATCTAGCCTTGTAGTTTATTGCCACAAACTTTCCCCCCACAGTAGTATAATTGTTGTTTGGGGGGATAGCGAGAGGCAGAGGAATGAATTAAACATGGGTTGAGTCTTTTCACTTCTTTCTGATTCTTCCACCAAAAGCACATAAGGCAGATTGGGAAATGCCTCTCCCCCTTTATCCATTCCTCTTTCCTCCTGCCTCATTTACTTTGACTCCTCTCCCAATTCTCCTTTCTTAATCTCTTCTCCAAGAGGTCCGATAAAAGAATTTCCTTAAGTCCTATGGGAAGAACATAGTAAGGCAGTATTTTTTTTCAAATTAAGATAAAGTATCCATAAAGTCACTGTGATAATTATCAAGAGTCTCATAATCCATGTAATAATTTTTTAAGTCTTTGATTCCTGTAGGAACTTTGCTACAATTTTAAGGTCAAATAATGTGAAACAAAGAGAAAAGGAGAGCATGATTTCAGGTAGTGCATGACTTTTAAAAGGAGCACCTGTAATATGGTAGGTTATGCACTGTGTTGCAATCACATGGTCCATGGTTCAAACCCACCAATTGATTTGGAAAAGAAAATGAGGCTCATTTTGTTTCCTGCTCACAGAAGAAAGATTTACAACCTGGAAAACTCAAAGAGAAAAAGCTTTGAAATGTATTTTTCTATTTCAAATTGGGGCTTAGGTCTTTTGCATTTCCTAATAAATGAGAGAATCATCTTATATGTTTTTAGAAATTACCTGCTAGGTTTTGATTAGGGTTATATTGAGTCTATATATTAATTTGGGGATAATGAATATCTTATGCAATTAAATCTTCTAGTCCAGAAATGTGGAGTATCTCTCAATCTAAATATTTTTAAATTCAGGTTATTTCTGTAGTCCTTGTTGATGTCACCATTGAGGTTTATTGGTATGATTTTCTTTATGTGAAATGCAGGGTAAGTAAAACTCTAGAGACAGAAATGAGATTGGTAGTTCCTTGGGGTTAGGGTTTATTCGCTAGGGTATGGAGGTTGGGGAAGCTGATAACAATGAGCACAAGAATGAAGAAACTTCTGTAATTGATTATGATGGTCATTATTCAACTTCTTTTAATTTTTTAAACCAGTGAATTTTATGGCACATGAATTATATGACAATAAAGTTTTTTTAATAAATGGAATAAGAGATATTACACTGGGGAGATTCCAAACAGTGAGATGAAATAAAATGTGTACAAATTGTTTAATGTTCTGTAAACTGTCACCAAATTCACAATAAAAAAGTTTTTTGAAGTGGAAAATTTCTCTCCTACAACATTTTATACTTTTCTATATAGATGTCTCAAACACATGTCTTTAGGTACATATTTGAAATTTTTATGCTATTGAAAACAATTTTTTATTTCAGATATTTTAATTGCTAGGACATGTTCTGAATATTCCATGTATCATGTAATCTAGTTAAATTCAATTATTAGTTTTAGAAAATTTCCAAAAATTATTTAGAATTATCTATGAAAACAGTCCTATCATTTGCAAATGAAGCTAATTTTAAGTTGGTCCCACCCTCAATTATGCCAGTCCTTATTTTTATTCCATTATTATGCTGTGTTGGATGTGCAGCTCTATAGTGAGAGTTGCACGCCCAAAACGATATTATTAATCATGAACACTAATGCTAGATGCTGTTTCTAAATATGCTGAATAAGGCATTATGCTACCAGCCTTAAGTATTCAATAGAACCATCTGTATACTACCATTTCTTAAACATTTGTCAACATGATGGATGAGTAATTATAACCTTCTTGTCCTTTAGAAATTGCATGAAAGGAAATAAAATGTCATGAATTTGAAAGTATACCATAAATATAGCTTTTCTCCTTATTGTCAATAGTGGGAGATATAATAATTCTAGTAATTTAATTGCCTAAATGTGTTTTTCATAAGAAGGGCATTAATCCTATATTTTTTAAGTATTATAGTAAATCTAATCACACAAAGAATTGTGTGGATTTAATGTAACTCCAACCTGAGCCCTCATGTCTCCTATTATTGTTTTTTAGATAATTAGTTGGGTATATAGGTAAAATTGTTTTAAAATTTTGATAACAGGGTAAAACTTTGAAGATTTCAAAATAAGGATCTTTAAGGAGACTTTATCTTCTAACTTTAAAGGTTGACTATGAGACCACTGTCACAATATTAAAAAGTACAATTTAGGAGAGCAAAATATGGAGCCCAGAATTAGGCATAATTTAAAAATATTACATCATGGTCAATGTGACCTATTTTTTTTTAATAAGTGGTATTAGCATAGTTATTCAGCAAGAAAAAACAAGGTAAGTTAATCAATCTTATTCAAAAGAATATTTGTTATGATTACCAAATCACATTGTCTTTGAATCAATTACAATTCACAGCCCAGCTCTAGGGCAAAGCAGAATAGAACTACTGCACAGGGTTTCTGTGGCTCTAAATCTTTACCTGCATCAACAGCCTTATTTTTCTACCGAATTTTTCTTGCTGTGGTTGATCTCACAATTAGCATCAAGCCCATAACCCAAAGGAGTACAGGAGTTCCTTTGGTATGATTAGAAATATAAATATATGAAAGGGTACAAAAATCAGAATTGTGCTGACTGGAGTGAAAATTTGGTACTAAACATTTTACCTTCTAGGCAAGCACAGAGTAACTTTATCGAAGTTAGTGTATTCAATGGCATCATCAAGGAAGTTCCTCTCTGGTCACAGTGATTTTTTTTTGTAAAAACAGTTTTGCTCATCATTTTTGGTGATGGCTAATTTAAGAAAACAGCACATAGTTGTGAAATCTTGTTTTGTTCTTGGGGAAAGTTACATAAAGAGAGTTGTGATATTGAACACAGCTTATAAGGACAGTACTGTGGGAAAAACCCAAGTGCATATGTGGTTTTCTCATTTCAAAAAAGGTAAAACATCACTTGAGGACAAATATCATTCTGGACATCCATCAACTTCCTGAATGGACAAAACTGTCCACATGTAGTGCAATTAGAGTTCATTCCACCAGGTTAGAATGCTAATCAAGCTTTCTATTTAGAGGTTCTGAAATGATTGATTAACTGTGTATGACCGAAAATGCCTGATTTATGGCAGACAGGGCACTGGTTTTGCTACCATGACAAGGCTCCTAGTCACGCAGTCATCTCAGTGTCCTAGTTTGGGGCAAAAACAGCAAGCCTCTCCTGGCCCCATACAAGGCAAGAGGTCAGGTAAGTACTTGTGTACTTGTGTAACTTCTTTTTGTTTCTACAAATGAAGAGGGATATGAAAGAACTGTGATTTGATGACATAAAAGAGGTGAACAACAGAACAAGGGAGATGATGTCAGCCATCCAAACAGATAAGTCAGAAAAATGTTTCTGAATGGAATCACAGATTTGGCAAAAGTATTAAGTGTAATGAAGAGCACTTTGAAGGTGATAAGTTGTTTTGTAAAAATAAAATTTTAATACATAGATTTGAAAAAAATTCTACATGTTTTGGGGTATCCCCTTGTATATATATGTATTTAAAATAATGCTTTAAAATGGAAGAAGTTATTTGCATAACTTTGGATAAAATACCTCCTTAATGATGGATCTTCAGACACTATGAATAAATATCTAATGCTAAAGATTAGAAATAATTTAAATTTAATTGCTGATACATTAATAAAAAGCAATAGGTACAGTTAAAATAAAATCTGATAAAAGAATATTAACAATATGTAAGATGGAATAAGGAAGTCTGAAGAAGCATCATTCATTTGAATTACGGTGCTGGAGAAGAATATGGAAAGTACCATGGACTGCTCAAAGAACAAACTGATTGTCCTTGGAAGAAATATAACCAGAGTGCAAGGATGGCAAGACTTCATCTTAAATATTTTGTAGCTGTTCTCAGAAGAGCCCAGTCCCTGGAGAAGGACATCATGCTTGGTGAAGGCAGTGAAAAGAGGAAGACACTTAGTGAGGGATTGACACAGTGGCTGCCGCAATGGGCGCAAGCGTAGATACAATAGTGAGGGTGATGAAGGGCTGTGCAGGTGTTCACTCTGTTGCTATGTGTCAGAATCAAATAAAAACAAGGTAGAGTGGAAGAAATCCTTTTAAGTGAATGATTGACAATATGTAGACTATCTACCATATAAACTTGTGTATAAGTAGAATTTTCTCGGTACATTTTTATGCAGTCTTTGTGATAAAATTAGGTGCCTCAGCTGATATTCAGGTTGGCTTATACTCAGGTATATAGGTAAATCTAAATACTAAATCCCCCTTTATTGGATTTAACAGTAGAAAATACACTGAAATAAAACTATGACCAATGGTAGACTTCAAAATCCATGCCTACACCAAAGAAAATATATTTATTCAGCATCACTATAAGAATAAGACAATATTTTTTAAAACAGTGGAAAATTACTTTTCTTTTTAAAAAATTACTTATTTGCATTATAGACAGCATTCAATACTATGAGAGATAAAGAAACTAATGATCCCACATTTTCACACCTCCTTGTATTTGCTAATGATATTCTTTTTATTTACACAGTCAAAATTAAGGTTACTTAAATTCTTTTCTAAATCAAATGATTATTTGGTTTTATTAGATATTTAAGTCAGTGATTACCACTTATTCTTTAATAAGTTTCTTTGAGCTCTCTAATTTTTGCTTAATTTTACCAAGTAACTCATTTTTCCAACAAGAATTCAAGTGTATCATACTTTTAGCATAATTCCATGTTTAAAAATATTAATCCATTTTAAGTGCATATAGATAGTACATAACTTTTCTGCAAAATTGGGGGAGACATGCTATTTTTTGACATTCAATGTTACTGAACACAAGGTTCACATTATCCTGAACTTCTCCTGTGGCACTAAGGTATTTTGTATGTTTATAAGCCTCCCCTTTTTGTTGATGCTCAGATATTTTGTGTTACTGTGTAATTCAATAATTTCCTATAACTCAATTTTAAGTGTATTTTTACATTTTCTTGAAACTCAATTTGTTCCCATAATTTGCTTATCCTTCCTTCCCAATCTGATTACGAAAGTAATAAAATAGTGGAAATTTTCTCTATTTATAATTTTTAAACTTATTATGTTGAACATATTCTAGTTGTGAAATTCTCTTCTTCAAGGGGTGAGGGGGTGTTCCTGGCAGGACCTGTGAATCTGGGTGAGAGGTGGAGAAAGCACAGGATGTTACTGTGTCTCCTGGAGCGGTCTTGAAGCTTCAAGGTAGTAATCAGCATCCTTAGGTAGCTGGAACCCGCGCTTCCAAATCTCCTGGAATATTCCAGTTTTAAGTCAGCTGAAAGCTGCTGGGTATTCTGCATTTCCATGACTCCTGGAAAAAATGCAAATAAGATCCCAGGTCAGTTCACCTGACAACCTTCCACTTTGACCTCTGAAACACAGCATATCAGAATGCTTCCCATAGTGTGGCTAAGATTCTGCGATACAGTTGAACGCTAAGATCCTATAATGCACTTGGAAAGTAAGATCCTGTAATGCAATTGAGGGGGGAGGAGGATTGATCCTGTAATGTGATTGGATGAATTAGTACTGTGAGACATTTGGTTGGACTGTTTCAGCCAGCTACACCTCACTTACATAACTCAGCCAGAAACACTTCATTTATATAGCTCACAGTGTGGCCCAATCGTCTTTCATGTTGGAAACCAGTAACCTTATAAGGGTGTCAAGAAAGAAGTTACTTTATTGGTTAAGAAAGCATAGATAAGCCTTGAGAAAGCTGCCATAAAGTTAGATCTGTGCAATTGAGTCTGGTCTTTGTGGTCTGTGTATGTCGGTTGTTGTCTCCGTCTCCCTCACCTTCCCGTGTGCCAGACCTGTTCCCACAAAAGGCACTGCGGTTGATGCATCTGACTTTGTCTTGTGCTTTTCTCTTTCTATCCTCATTCTCCTCCCCCTCTTCATCCTCCTCTTTTACTTCTGTGTTCACTCTGGTTGATTTAAAATCTCTCCACCCATTATCTTAGATGTCATTTTCATCTATTTATATCTATTTTGATACTTATTCTTAGTTGTCATATTTCACAACTTTAATATTTATACTTGTATATTCTCCCATGAAGGAGCATCCATTTGGATGCATAGTGACCTTATAGGTCAGAGTAGAAGTACTCCTGCAGGTGTCCAAGACTAACTCTTTGCAGGAAGAGGAAGTCTTATCTTTCTCCCAAGGAGCAGCTGGTGGCCTCAAGCTGCTGATCTAGAGGTTAGTGGTTCAACACTTAACCACTATCCCACTAGGGCTCCCAAAAGATAGAGGTAGGAAGGTTAAATTGAAGAGTCATACATCCTCTGCTCTGTCTTGTCTGCTGAGTCCCTGGAAAACAAATTCTAACACTTTCCAACTCATATTAAAAATGTTCAGAAGTATAACTTAACAAATAGAATTCTTGCTATTTTTCACAGCTAACATTATCCACATTAGGTTACTCAAAATAAGGAAAGTCATGGTTAACTTGGTGGAGGAGAAATTTCTAAGTTTTAAAATAAAACCAAACTGGAATTAAATTCTTTTGATGACATGTAATCTACTATTCCTAAGCCACAAAATGGACATAAGAAAATAAGAATATAGTGTGAGAGTCACATTTGAATTTCGCTCACAAGAGAAGGTTTCAGGTGACTCTAACTCCTTTTCTGGTCAAGGATGACTCCTGTGTGGAAAATATCATCCATGCTTCTAGCCTCCACTGCCCCAATATTCTATTCTGACACCAGCCATCCCTCACACAGCAGCTTACTTCTCTCCTGGGTTTGATGATTCATTGCAATCCTCACACAGAACTTACAGATAAGACTCACAATTATGACGGTTGATTGGGAAAACTAATAAATGATAAAATGGTAAGGATATATCCCTTTTGTCTGCAGTTCCTCTTCCCAGATATGCTGGCAGGCATGTTCCTTTCTGGTTATTAGCCTTAGTGACTGGGGTCCCTGGCTTGGCCTCTACTTGCTCAGTCTCAGTATTATCCCTTTGCAATAGGTAAAATACTATGAATCATCATAGTTATATCCATCTAAATGTTCCTTCAAAGCCAAAAATGATTCAGAAAAAAAATACCAGTATGAAACAAAACAATTTCACTACTTCAAAAGAATGTGCATATGATGGTTTTGAATGCTAACCTTGTGGTTAGTAGTCGATGCTAAATCCATCAGTAGTACCAGGATCCATCTATTCTGATACTGTATGTTAATCCTTCGAGGGAAACAGAACTATAGTGGTTAAAAGTAGAAGTCTCTCTCTCTCTCTCTCTCTCTCTCTCTCTCTCTCACACACACACACACACACACACACACACCACAGACTCTGTACCATCAACATTGCTCATTTATAATATCTCAGAATTTTTTCCTAATATGTAATAGTCACAATACTAGAAATACCTTATGCAGTTAGTGGAGGGAGGCTTTGCAATATCTACAAATAAAAGGTTCACTTCATCATAAAAGGACAGGAGAATCGATAGCGATTTATTGTCATTGGACAAATTAAAGAATGGAGATAAGAGTTAAATTTAAATTATCCAGAATATTCCAAGGAGGAAGTGAAAGTGTGATTCCATAAAGAGAAAGAGAACAGAGAGTAATAAAAGAAAGATGCTTGACTCTCAAAAACAAATTGATGGGGGCTGAGCCCTGGTGGTGTAAGTGCTTGAGTGCGGGACTGCAGCCCACGGGCTTGGCGGTTCAAATCCAGTGGCGGCTCTCAGGAGCAGCGCTGCATAGTGCCCACGACCACCAGAGGCAGTGATTCCCCCCCCCCAAAAAAATTGATGGAAGATAAGGGCCTGTAATAGTTATATAATCTGCTGTCAATTTGAGAGGATTAAGAGTGAAGGGGTGGAGTTTACCTTGTCAATCAGATCACAGCTTGATGATCTCATTTAGAGGTGCTAAGGAAATAAGTAGCTCACTGGAGTCAGGACACAGGCTCACTTCCTGGGAGACATTGCAGCTAACAAGACATATGGAGCTACGCTAGTGCCCTGAGGTGAAGGAGCTGTGTGGAGACCCCTGCCAGCATTGAGATGCTTACAATGCCACTGGATTCACTAGACTTCCCAACGCTGACCTGTGATCTTCCTGCATTCAGTGTCATTGCATGGGTTTTGTGAGTCTGAAAAGGAAATTATAGATTAGTGTCGGACGTATGGGCTAATTCTGGGCTTATGGACTTGATCGGGATTGAACTGGGATGTTTCCTCTACAAATGTTTCTCTAGTCTACCCAGATTAACACAGGACCTAATTCAAAATAAATTCCCTCTATATGAAGTTAAAAGTAAGACATCTCTGTTTTTTTATGTGTGCTTTTGAGAAATTTCAAATTCAGGTCAAATTCAACTATTTTTATTTTCAAATTCATTTGAAGAGTGTATATTTCTTGGATTTTAGAATGCAAATCTCCTATAAAGATCAGCTTGCATTTGGGTAATAAATTTTGGGATTCAAAGTCTAAAGAAAAGTTTACTGTGTATTAATATGTTTGCTAAATGAATCTATATTTGAGAGAGTGGTGGTTTGGGTTGTGCATGAGTGTTGTGTGTCAGTGTGTGACACACAGAGAGAATGTTTAATTTTTAAAAAGGGAAAAGGGGCCAAGTGTGAGGCCTGAGAGAGCAACCATAACAAGTAGAGAAGTGAGTGAGTTTCTGTTCAAATAGATCCTGCCGTGGTCTTTTCTTTCTTTTCATTACTTTCATGTCTCCCTTATGATCTTTCCTCCACCAATCGTTCCCAAGTATCCTCTCTTCTACCATAGATTTATAAATCTTTGCTATGCAAGAGACCTGATTGTATAGGAATCAAAGATCCCAGCCACTTTATTCCCGGTAGGACAAAAGTGAGGCTGTCTGCTTTTATAAAGATTTACACATCTCAAAACTCTATATCTGAATTGGAATAGATGAAAGTGCATAAGTATTAATTATGTTAGTGAAGAAACGAGATGCTTCTCTTTCTTCGTTTTTATTCTAATTTCAGAAAAACTTCCAATTAAAAAAATTAGCCAAATATACACATTTAGTCAGCGGTTTGAATCCACTAGTTGCTCCCATGAAGATTAATATCCTTGGAAACACAAGGGAGCAATTTTAATCTGTCAATATGGCTGCTATGAGGCAGAATTGACTCTAGCACCTTTGGTTAAACCATGATTACTTTTACCTATCAGTTTGTCATAATATAGTTGCATAAGTGTTGGTCTAATGCTCAATGCTATGGCACTGGCCTTTCAAATACCACCAGGGTCACCCATGGTGAATGAGTTTAGTAGCAATTTCAGACTAAAATACTCTGGGAAGAAACTCCTGGCAATCTACTTCCAAAATTAGCCAATGAAAACCTTCTGAACCACAAGTGAATGCTGCCTGCTACAATAGATGATGAATCCCTTAGGTCACAAGGCACTCAAAATACAGTGGATTGTATCAGTAACTGTTAAGATGAAACCAGAATCGTTTATTTCTTTTGTGCATAGGGTTGCCTGAAATCTAGGCTGAATTGACAACAACCAACTATGACAACAACCATGACTAACTGGAAAATGAAGATGTTATCCACAAATTACTACTTTGTGATATATCCTCATCCATGCTCCCTTGTACATTGCCCAGACCTATTTTATACTTTTTATAGCAATTATGACATATTTTAAGTTTTCCCCTTTATTTTATGTAAAGCCCCTGATTGATTTCTGTAGGTCTTTTTTCTTTTAAATCATTTTACAGGATACTTGTACTATTCTTATCACAATCCATTCTTATCACAATCCATACATACATACTTGTCTCAATGTTGTACATATGTTATCATCATCATTTTTGAAGCATTTTCTTTCTACTTGAGTCCTTGTTATCAGCTCATTTTCCTCTCCCTCCCCCTTCCTTCCTCGCTCAAGCCCCCATGGTAATTTATAAATTATTATTTTTCCATGTCTTGCACTGTTCAATGTCTCCCTTTACCCCCTGTCTGTTGTCCATAGTATATATGTACCACAGCTTTTTAATTCACTCGTCAGTTGATGGAAATCTGGGTTGTTTCCAACTCCTTTCAATTGTGAACTGTGCTGCGATGAACATTGCAGCAGAGATGTCTGACTATGAATTATTTCTTGCCTCTACTGGGTATATGCCCAGTAGGGGGATTGCTGACCTGTATGGTAGCTCAACTTGCATCTGCCTTAGATATCACCAAATTTATTTCCATAATGACCGAACATACCTACAAGTCCACCAGCAGTGGACAAGAGTTCCTATCTCTCCACAGCCCCTCCAACACTTGTTACTTTCTGATTTTAATTCAATTGAGCTATATTTGAGGGTCTTTGGTGGTATCTCATAGTTGTTTTAATTTGCATTTCTCCTATGGATAGAGATCTGGAACATTTTCTCATATATTTATTAGACATTTGAGTTTCTGCCCTTGAGAAACTCTGTTCGGGTCCTTCTTCCACAACCGCAGTGGACAATTGGTTGTTTTCTTGTTGTAAGTTAGCAGAATATAGTAGACTTTAGCAATAAGGTCTTTGTCTGATGTGTCATTGCTAAATATGTTTTTCCATTCTGTGGTCTCTCTTTTTACTCTCTTGACAAATTCTTTCCATGTACACAAGTGTTTTATCTTTAGTATATCTCACTTGTCAATATCCGACTCCTCTGTGTTTGTGTCCTTCCCTATTTTCAATAGTCTGTGTAGTCCCTTAGTCAAAGTTCCAAGATTTGTTCCTGTTCCCTCATTAATAGTCCTAATATTTTGGCATTTTCTCTCTAGGTCTGTGATCCACCATGAGTTTATTCTTGTGAATGGAGTGAGGTAAGGGTCTTGCTTCAATTTTCTGCAGGTAAATATCCTTTTTTTGTTCCAACACCACTTATTCAAAAGGGCATCCACTTCTCATTTGATATTTTGGGGGCCCTTAGCAAAGATCAGTTGTCTGTAAGCTGATGACTTTATTTCTGTGTTTTCAATCCTTTTCCATTGGTCTGAATATCTATCATTATACCAATACCTCACGGTTTTGATACAACACTGGCTGTATAGTACATGCTAAAGTCAGGTAAAGCAAGCCCTTCACCTTTGTCCTTCTTCTTGAGAAGTTCTCTGCTAATTCTAGCTTTCTTTCCTCTATATATGAAGTTGGTAAAATAGGACCCGGAAAAGCAAAGATGTATAGTAAATATTTTATTAAATGAATCAAATATGTTGAGAAATGTATACCTTAGTATGCATTTCCAGAAAATAAGAAATTTATTTAGGGGTATAGGGTATAGTGTTCATAATTTTATAAAGTGGTGATTTAGAGGCATGAAGCATTTGATACATTTTCCAAACAATTTATAATTTACCAATTCTTGAAAATGTATTATGAATCTATTTGTCATACTCAAAAGTTCAAGAGAGAAATTTGAGTGAATAGCCTTGAAGGAGAAAAGAAAGAACAAACTAAATGTGTAGATATTATTGGCATATGGGTTTGCCCCTCTTCACTGAACTCAGAGGACACTTCATTCTCCTGGAGAGTTATTTGTAACTTTGGTTGGCCAGATAATTGCCTGTTAAATAGTGAATGAAAATTGTCAGGGGGTGACTAAAAATGCAAGTCATTTACATTCCTCAGGAGAATTTGCCAAGTAGTTTTACAACTCAAATAGTTTTTTAAAAAGTGGGCTGAAGGGTCATTGAACAGAGATGCAACTGATAAAGGTTGATTGGAATTTCTTGTCATATTAGCCAGTTAATGATGTATTTAAATTCTCCTGTAGGCTTTTTCTTTATACCTTAATGTCCAGAATTTAGCTCTTTTAATTTCAAAGTCCTAGGTGAATTTTTCAAACTCAAAAATGAATAATTAAAATACACGATAGATAGTACTTCTTAGACCTACTTAAAGGTCAGTAAGAGAGCTCCTTTCTCAAAATTACATTCAAATTCTAGGATCTTTAGGACCATTTTGAGTTTTGCTTACAGAAAACAGCAAGTAAGTATTCTTTGATACAGCAATTCTACCCAAAAGGGAGGGAAGGAGATGAGAGATCTCCAGCAAGCCAACAAGAAGAAATGCTCATGATCACAAGCCATCAATTTAAGGCTCTGTTCTCTGGAGAAGAAAGCCAGTGACACATATATTTAGCTATATAAAAAGAGATTTATATCAAGAAATGAATCTCATACTTATAGAATGGGCAAGTAGTCCAATCTGGTTCAAGTCCCTGGGTCAGATATAAGCTGAAGGCTTCTCTTGACTTGATGAACAGGAAGCAGGAAGATGGAGCATGATGCCCATAGACTGGTGGTTGCTAAACTGAATGAATCCGAGATAGGCTGAATGAGGTCAACAGTTTGCTGATGGTCCCTGGGAACACCAAGCCATATAAGGATATTGAACTGACTGGTAGCTAGATTAGAGAAAAAGGGGGTTTGTCTCCTCCAATGCCTGCACTAGTGGAAAATAACTGGCAGGACTTGGAAAGGAATCAGGCAAGCTAATTAGTAACCTGGGCCCACATCCACACACCTAGGCACCAGTGATGTGCCAGCACACAGGTGTGCTTAAACTCAAACAATAAGATCAATCACGCATCCTCACCCAGTAGGAAAGACGCCCTCTCTTGTTTCAGTGCTCCCTTATGGTTTGGAAAACTGGGGTGCACCCCCACCCCACTCCCACCCCCAGCTCCCTCTTATGCCTCTCTCTCAAGGTGCTCTCTTAAGATCCCCTACTCTTGGCTCCACACTCTGGATTCAGGTTCCTATTTCTGCACTCCTGTCCATGTGTTTTCTCTGAGCTCTCCTGAAGTTGCCAGAGTAAGGAACTTTCCCATGCCCCCATCTGCCATCATGCAGCTTTGCACACTTTCCAGAGATAGCGTGCACTGTTGGATACTGTAGATAACAGAAACTTCGCTGTCCCTCACACAAGTCCCTTGGATTTACACACGTGCTTCTGCTGTGTGAATTCTTTCAGCATTGAGAGGCAAGAACTGAGGTAAGCAACCACAGCAACCATAGATGTAAGCATGGTAAGCAACCATAGATATCGGAACCAAATCCAGCAGTAAAAGTAAGGTAGCCTCCACACATTGTCAATTTATGTTAAAAGTAGACCACAACTTGAAACCTCTCTCAATTGTATCAATCTGTGACCACATTAAGGAGGTGTATTCTCCCCACACCTGCTTGACAGCTTCACAGAAGATCATTCATGAAACTGACACACTATGTTAACACGTTGCAGATGGATCCCAAGTTTACCAGGTCTTTATTGTGTTAACCTGCAGATGGGTTTTAGACCTCCACTACTTCCCCACCCCTTCACATTGATTTGGTTGCTTGATTTTTAATTTCTTGATTTCAAAATATCTGGTCTTTAATGTGTTAAGATCAAATCATGGGAGACTCCTGGCCCACCCACATTGACATAAAAACCTAACTACCAAACTCTCTGAGCGATGTAAATCAAAACACTGATGAGACACACTTTCACCCAGGCAAAAAAGAAAGAAAGAGTGAGAGGAAAAGGAAACACCCAAACCAGAAAATAAAAAATATATGGAAGAGGCTGTGGAGAGGTTTGAACTCACACACTGCTAGCAGGACCATAAAACTGTACAACCACTGTGGAAACTGGTGTGGTGTTTCCTCAAACAGCTAGAGATAGAAATACAATAAGACTCACTAAAGCTTTAACTTGGTTCATATCCTAAAGCAGGGGTCCTCACACTTTTTAAACAAGAGGCTAGTTCACTGACCATTGGAGGGTAGAACTATAGTTTAAAAAAAAAACTTGGTGGCTCCACAGGAACAAAGGCTGGGCCTCCTCTCCCACCACCAGTGGGCACTGATGCCAAAAAAAAAAAAAAAAAAACTTGGGCAGAGCCCTGGTGGCATAAGTGGTTGAGTGTGGTACTGTGACCCACAGGCTTGGTGGTTCAAATCCAGCAGCTGCTCTCCAGGAGCAAGGCTGGGTAGCTCCCACGACCACCAGAGGGTAGTGATGTCCAAATAAATAAATAAATAACTATGAACAAAGTCTTATGCACACTGCACATATATTATTTTGAAGTAAAAAAAGAAAATGGGAACACATTCAATATTTAAAATGAAGAATAAGTAAAGTTAAATCAATAAACTTACCTGTGTTTGAATGAGGACTATGGACCTGCTTTTGGCTAATGAGATGGTCAATGTCTGGTTCCATACTTGTCACAGCTAGTCGTAAAAAGTGATGCAAGTGTACATCAGTTAGTCTAGATCTGGTAGGAAAAGTCTGTTGACAGACCTAGTGCTGCCAAAGATGGTTACCACTTGGAGTGCATGGCTCGATTAGGATATGTCTCAGAGGGGAGAGATGTATAGAAAGTAGAAAGATTGTTTGACTTGAATGCATCTTTTAGAGAGTCACAATTCTACAGTTCAGTCAGTTCCTTTTGCTAAATTGTATCCACATTTTCAATGTCAATAGAAAATGGATTATGGAAAAGCTGTATGTCCTGTTCATGGAGATGAAACTCTTTAAATCTAAATTGGAACTGTTCCAATGAATCCACACATGTTTTGTTTGGGAATGCAACCAACAGTTTTTCCACTGACAGATTTTGAGTTGTGGGGAAATGGCAGAAAATTTCCTCCTTCACTTGTTTCATGAGAAGGCCTAATCTTATTTCAAATGCATGTGATTCCATATCACCGATGAGTTTCCCCTTTCCTTGAAGTTCCTATTGAAACCGCTGAATAGCTCTGTTACATCTGTCAGAAAGGCAAGGTGCCATTTCCATTCTGCATCATTGAGCTCTGGTGCTTCTTTGTTTTTTGAAAGCAGAAAAGCTATAATCTGTGGAAGTAAGATAGAAATGTTTCAAAATTCCCCCTCAACTCAGTCAACGGACTTTTGTGTGGTACAGAGCACATTCATAGGCAATTTAGCTTAGACAGAAATATCTGAAAATTTTTGTGGCTTAGTGCATTGGCACTAATGAAGTTAACACAAGATACCACAATTTTCATAACAGAGTCTCACTTCAGTGATACAGCGTTTGTTGGTGGATGAGGCAGTGAATAGCTATTGGATGAGAATGTTTGTCCATCTCCTGGTTAATGCGAGCAATTACTCCTTCCTTAGACCCCACCTGCTAGGAGCGCCATCAGTTGTCACACCGGCTAGTTCAGCCCAGTCCAACCACAAACCATTCAGGGTTTGGCAAACCTTTTCAGAGCTAACCTCTCCTGTTGCTGTTCCTTTGATGCTTTGCAGGGCAGCAAACTCTTCTGTTGACTTTGAAATAATCATTCATCACATTAATAAAAATTATAAGTTGTGCAGAATCATGAACATCATTACTTTCCTTGAGTGCCAAGGAAAAACAGGAAAGTTTTTGCAGAGTTTTGAAATGCTGATGCAAATTACCTCACATTTAATCAATCCTTCATGTAATTGTAGGTCCTGAATGACTCACTGTAGTAAATAAATCAACCTTCTCTGGACACATCTCTTTGGCAACAGAAAGAAGGCATTCTTTAATAACTTCTCCCTTCACGAATGTTCTGTCACTGAATGCTATTAGCTTGGCAAACTGAAAACTTGCTCACAATTATGAAATACTTAGCTGTGTCTGCTTCACAAAAGTATTTTGCTGAGTAGGCAATGTATTTCCGATCAAACAATCATATTTATGTTGAGTTTGAGAGTGTCGATGCAAATTTTTTCTTTGAACACAGACACTATATTCTGGCATATCAAGTACACAGCTTTTTCCTTGCACTGCATGAAAAAGTTATCATAAGTCCACTGTTCTTTGAAGATCCTACACTCCAAGTCAATTTTTCTATTTCTTGATTTAATTTTTCCTAGGGATTCCAAATTGCTATTAGTAAAATACCAATGTATATACACAGCTCTACAAAAAATATACCAGCAATAACTTTGTCCCCACAAAGACATATAGACTGCACTGCCAATCAATGCAGTCTGATCAGTGTCCATCAATGCAGCCTTGTCAGTCCACATCATTTCAGGCTCATTTTTGCCCATATTGGTGGAACTCCACTTTTACCTCAAGCTCACACTGGTGCAATGCAAGAACTGGCACAATCACAGAGCTGGTTCCTCCACCACCTTTCCAGTTCATATTATCTGTGCTAACTGCACTGCAATTTGTGAACTGGCTGCATGGGAATCTGGAATCTGGACTCTGAATCTGGAATCTGACTGCATGGGTGAGAAGACCCATGCAATCAGATTCCACTGCAGGAAAAAGGAAGGCACATATGCCTTTTTTCTTCTGAATCTAATGTGAGTTCAGTCATACAAGCATATGGCTGAATTCACACTGCTCAGAGATCACAACAGTGTGAACAGGGGTTTACATAGCACACAACACACAACATCATACACAACTGAATAGCAATCAGAATATGAATGTGCTTACTGTCAATTAAATTGGATTTCCTGTTCCTGGACTGCCTGCAGAGCGGATTAAGTTCCATGGGACCCTTGATGACCAGTTTGGGGCCCTCATGCGATAACATGGAGCGCTGCCCATTTGCATTAACACTCAGCACTTACAATGATCATTACCACTGAGCACAGACTATTTGCATTACCTCTGAACACTGACAATTTGCGTTAACAATGATTGCTATTTGAGTTATTTTTGTGATGCAACTCCCCTAGAAACCACCTCCAACAAACTAACCAACTTTAAAAAAGGTTTCCTAACTTCAAAAGAGGCACCCCCTATCTGCAAAAAAAAAACCCTCCTAACTTCAGAAAAAAAAATCCATCTCCCCCCCCGCCCCCCGCTTAACCACAAATAAAAAGGCCCTACTAAGAGCAAAATTTTTAAAAAGTAGACCTCCTAACTTCAAAAAAAATTTCTAACTTGTTCTTATCTCGGTCCTCAGGCAGCAGCAGGCTCTGCACAGACAAGCTCGTGACTCCTCTGATCATACCCAGGACTCATAGGAGGAGTTGAGAGACAGAGAAAAGCAGTGGAGTCGGAGAGTGCGACACAATTCCACACATGCGCACAGCGGCCAGGGACGAGTAGCCTGCTAAGCTGGACAGGCTGCAATGGCAAAAACACCCGGCGTCCTCAGTGGCCGCATGTGGCCCACGGACCATAGTTTGAGGACCCCTGGCCTAAAGGCAAAGGAGTCATAGCAGGAACAGATATACACACCCACCCATCTTCATTGAATGACTATGTATTCACAATAGCAAGAAAATGCCTGAATGCCCACCCCTGTAAGAATGGCAAATAAACTTCAGTATCTATACACAATGGAACACTATAATAAGCTAAAGAATAAGCTGAAACCATGGAACATTTCGTGATATGAATGGATAAGGAGGGCAAATCCAAAGGATTAGAAGTTAGTCAAAAACGGATAAAAATTGTGTGATACCCCTATTAGAATAGAAAAATATAGGAAAAATATTTTCTTCTTTTTGTTAAAATATTTTTGTTTGTTTGTTTTGGGGCATCCCTCTGGTGGTCGTGGGAGCTACCCAGCCTTGTTGCTGCTGGATTTGAACCGCCAAGACAGTGGGCTGCAGTCCCGCACTCAACAACTATGACACCGGGGCTCAGCAGGAAAAATATTTTCATACCAAAAGAAATATATTTCTGATAGTTAACAGAGCTAGGAAGGAAAGGAGAAGAAATGGGCAAGAGAGAAAATGGGTAGTAACTTGATTGAAAGGGGAGGACAATATTCTAAAAAAGGGAGAAGAAAAATGGATGTAGGGCAAGCTACTTAGAAAGTAGTTTAAGTTGTTGAATACAAAAGTTATTATTTGAAATGTAACCCTTCCCCTCCCACTAATTCACAGTATGTTTGATCATTGAATAAAGTGGCCAGACATTCTGCTTTTTAACAATTTAACAACATTCTGTGACATTTTAAAATTAAAATAAATATATCACAATACTATTTTTGCGTTCTATGAAATTTGGGGGGCCATCACTGCCCTCTGGTGGTCATGGGAGCTACCCAGCCTTGCTCCTGGAGAGCTGCTGCTGGATTTGAACCACCAAGCCAATGGGCCGCAGTACTACACCACTGGGGCTCAGCCCCTATGAAAATTTTTGTTGCTCCACATAGACCAAATTTTTAATCAAGAACTCCTCTCCTCGCTGCCCACATCAGCGGCGTCCCACTTAAAATCTGGTCATTTTATCACTGAATAGAATTTGTAGTATAACATAAATTACTGTTTAATTCACAAAATTGCTATATGTTCATCAAAAAGCTGAAATGCTGATTCTTGCCTAGAACTGCTACAATATTTACCATCAGAAAGAGCATGTGTTTTGGGAGGGAAAGGATGGTGCTGCTGTTAGGCGCTGTGCAGTCATTTCTCAATCAGAGTGGTACTTTGCCATGACACCATGACTCATGCTCAGTCCTAGGTTATCCCAACAATCTTTGCTGTTTGAGCCCGTGATTTCAGGCACTGGGTCAATCCATCTTTTAGGGGGTCTTCCCCTTTCTCACAGACGTTCTTCTTTACCAAGGCGCTCTGGTGGTGGAGTAGTCCCGTACTCCGCTGCAATCCGTGTGGCTGACTAGTTCACAAGAGCAGCTCCTCGCAAGAAAGCCTGCGATTTCCACTCCGACAGTCACAGTCTTGGAAAGCCACTGGGCGTTACGATGAGTTAGCATTGACATCGATGTTACACACCTCCTTTACCAAGACTGGATATATCTTTTTTTTTTAATTGTAAAGTTTTTATTTTATAAATTTTATTTAATGTTAACAAACTTTATTTAAGGAATTTTACGTGTCTTTCATTTGTTATCTATCGATTACTATTTAGTTCCTCTAAATCTTGCAAAAGTTCATCTTCAAGATAGCCCTTTTTAAGGAACCCACAGTAAAATCCACTGTTGTCATGATACTGTCCAGTAGGCTTTAATCTCAGATCTGTCCATTCTGGTTACACAACTTTAACCTCCATTATGGACGAATGTCAAACACTTCATGCCTGAAAATTCTGGTTAAGGCCATCCATCTTTGGATTCTGATTCATTCTGCCTTCCTCTCAATCCCAGATATCCTCAACACTGAGATGAAATCCCTTGAAGTCCCTTAAAGTCCATGCAACTGGTTCAAGATAAAATCTCTTAAAGAAAGAGCTGAGCCCTGGTGGTGCAGTGTTTGTGTGCAGGATTGCAGCCACAGGGTTGATGGTTCAAATCCAGCAGCAGCTCTCCAGGAGAAAGGCTGGGCTTCCTACTCCCACCAGGACAGTGATGGCGGGGGCGGGGTGCAGCTTTAAGTACCTATTGCCAATGTTCGCACATTCTGTAACTGGTTTGTGTTTAGTCTGAAGCACCTCAAAAGCAAAGCCTGGGAACAGTGTCCACAGAGATCAGACACTGAGGAGTCTCACTGTGCTCAAGTGCCCAGTTTTAATGACATGTCCCTTCTTATCTGTACCAAAACTCATACTGCACAATGAGTCTTGGGTTGCAAAAGAGGATGTATTCTTACACCTGTCTTTGAGTGTTTGCCCACTAATTGAACAAACTGGATATATCTTTAAAAGGACAGTTTACTGTTTTAATGTGGTTTTATGTTTTTCTTCCTTGGGCTCTCCAGCCATAGCAGCAAACTCCAGTCTCTTCTGACTACTTTAAAACCCTTCTCAGAAGTACTGTTTCAAAATCTGCCTCAGGCACCTCTTTCACAACCAGTGTTGCCAGGTGGTTCCAATGGTGAGGAAGGGGTTGGCAAGAGGCTTTCTAGCGCCGGCTGCTACAACAGAAGACTGAGAGACAAAGTTCGCTCCACGGGCTTGCAGCATGTCCTACCTGGCAGACTCAGCCATGCTTTGACTAGGCCATGCTGGAGAGCCCAGAGTAAGAAGAGTCGAAGAGACATTATCATGAGACATTTTGTTCTGAAGATGTTTCAGGGAGGGGGAGCAATAATATTATAATAAAAATTTCTCATGAGTGTTGATGTTTATTATTTCTCTGTAATTTTGAAATGAGAGCTTATGTTCTGTCTCAAACAGCATCCTCTACTTTTTCAGCTAATCTGATCGTCATCACAATGGCCACAAAGAACACAGACAACATTGACAATTAAAGGGCTTATTCCGGAAATTAACGTGTCATAATAGAGGAAGATAGAGGTTTCTCAGCACATGTTACAAAAGGCTTCCAGTATCCATACTGGTCCACTGTAGGCCAGAACCCAAAGACATTCGGCTCCATCTCCTTGGATCAACAAAGCCAGCTTCCCCAATGACAAGGTCAGAGATACCCAACTCCTCCAGTCAGCCTCACACTAAGCTCTCACTCAAGCTCATGGTCACATGCTCCTAATCCTGTTGCTGCTCCCCTGCTACTCCTTAGATGTCAAAGTTGTCTTCTGGATGGCTGGGGTCATTATGCAGGGTTCTCAGGGCTCATAGAACTCATGCTTCACTACTGGCTCTGCTGGTAAACAGTCCCCTCCTCCCCTCCCGTCCCGCTTCTCAGAGGGCTCTTTTTATACCAGAAATATGTGTGTCAAAATTGGACCTTGAATAAGGAAGATTGAAAAGGAATCCATGCATTTGAGTTGTGGTGCTAGGGACGAATATTGAAAGCATCCTGAACTGCCAGAAGAACAAGCAAATCTGTCCTGGTGGAAATAACAGCCGGAATTTTCATTAGAAGCAAGGATGGCAAGACTTTGTTCCAAAGTGAGAAAATATAATTAGAAGAGTCTAGTCCCTAGAAAAGCACTTCATGTTTAGTAACGTAGAGGGGCAGTGAAGAAGAGCAAGCCAGGACAAATTGGAGTGACACAGTGGCGGCAGCTGTGGGCTGCCCGTGGCAACATTGGTAAGGATGGCTCAGGAGCAGGCCGTGGTTCCGCTGTAATTGTTGACTCGCCAGCACTTAACAATAGCAACAAGCATCGCAATCACATTGTCTCCTGTTAACAATTACTCACAGTTGATTCCTGTCACTGTCTCCCCTTTCTTTCAGACCCAGACACTTTCAGGAAAAGGTCATTGGGTGGCATTATAGAGAATTTTTCTAGAAGATCCACATTAAATAATTTACTGCCCTATTTTAAACAAGCATGCTTTTATTTCCCCTCTGAATAGTCCCCTCCTTTTACGTTTTAAATTGCTACATTGCCTATTCCTATAAATTCCCAGCACTCTGAGGAGATAAAAACATTTTAAATGTGGTAAATTTTTATTCCTAGTTGGAACTTTGGCTGTCAGTATCCATAAGCAAAGTTTAGTTCAGAATAGGCCAACTAACAAAACTGAAGCAATGTACCAGCTGACAGAGTCAAACAGGTGGTAGTAGCTAGGTTCTGACCCGTAACAGCCCTATATAGAACAGAACAAAACACAGCCTGGTCCTGTACCTTCCTCACAAGCGTTTGTATGCCTGAACCCATTGTTATAGGTACTAAATCATTTTACCCAGGCAATTCTTAACTCTCCTTTGAGCACACCCAACCAAATATAGTGAAAGGCAGTCCTATAAGCTCTTGTATTATTTATTTATGGTTTTTACAATTCCATAAAGAAACAGCTTTATATATCAATAATGGAGTCAAATAAATACATAACTTTTAATTTTTTAAATAATACTCAAATTTAATCATTTCTTTTCACTCCTGGACTCTATATATGACCTGGAGCTACTCACCCCTTAACTCCTTGAGCAGTTGTCTTCTCTCACCTGCAGCATATCACTCTTTATATCCATTACAACAAACAGGAATCAAAGTGAACATTGCAGGAATCTTTTAACTTTTTTTTACTTTCCATGCCAGTTTGGCTTTTTCTCTTACAAAATCCCTTCTTACTTTGAGTCTGTAGTCTCTGCCATGAATCCCACTATTGTGACACCAAATGTGTTCAGTCCCAAACAACATTTCTTACTTTTTCATCTAGATTCTATACTTCATCACAATAGCCACACAGAACTCACAGACAAGCCTCATTGTTATACAGCTTAGTAATGAAATGAATATGTTGCAATGCAGCTGAGAAATTCTCAGATTACAGATATTCAGCAGGCCATGTTACAAAATTCTTTTGGACCTGCTAGTAAATACCACAGGAGATGCCATTCTGTGTGTGTCTCAACATGAAGGCATTCAAAGCAAGCTCTGTATGTCAGCCAATCCAGTGCCTGAACTAAAGGCCTACAAGCACTGGATTTCTCGAGCCAGCCTCCTTCCCCACAGCTCTGTTTTACTTGCTCTGTGGGCTGGTATGATCTTATGTCTTTTGATCTGATATGAGTTGGAGTGCAGCATTTTCTTAAAATATTGGACCACGAGGCTTTCATTTTTAAAACATCCATCTAAGAACATTCCAGAATGAAGAAAACATCCTTGAAAATCTTGACATTTCAGTTTCACCAACTATTAATAACACTTAAAATTTTTATTCCTGAGAATGATGAAAACAGTTACTTCCACATGTGGAACTCTCGCTATTTCATCAGGATCCTCTCAGTGTGCTACTTAAAAATGCAAACTCCTGGACTATGCCCCAGACCTGCTGGACTGAAGTCACTATGAGGCAGAATTGGTGAATTTTGTGATTTCCCATTTGCTTATTATTTTCTAAACTTTTTTGTGCTTTATGTAAAAATTTAATTGAAAAAATAATAGCTATCCCATTCAATTACTTATACAATTGTTACACAACATTGCTGTTTGAGACAAAACACAAATGGATGTGATACATTCTCCAAGAATGTAATCCTAAATTTGACTAAAATTCACAAAAAAAATTTTTGGTTAGTATTCTGAAAGAATTAAAATATACACTTTTAATGGAAGCATTAAATGGAAGATTGAATTAAGATTATTTAAGATTATTTAAGATTGATTAAGATTTATTTAAGATTGAAAAACCATTGCCATTGAGTTAAAAATGCAACACATCCTCCAGCGTTCACCATGGGGTTTCTGAATTATAATCTACAGGGATGCAGACTGCCTCATCTTTCAAAGCTGCTGGTTTAGAACTGCCACTTTTTAAGTTAGTAGCTGAACACCTAACTACTGCACCACAGAACCTATCTATGACTCCAAAATTAAAACCCAAATTTGGCCATGAATCGTTTTGACTTAAAATAACCCTGTATAGGGTTTCTCAGGCTATAAATCCTTACTTCTGTGGGGTTGAACCATTGACATGGCAGTCAGCACTTCACGATATACTTGACAGTGTCACCAACCCGTGTCCTCCCGCCCAGCCCCGACAAAAAAAAAAAAAAAATCCAAACTCACTACTGTTGAGGCAATTCTAAATCTTAGCAAGGCTGTAGGGCAGAGTAGAACTGCCCCCTTTGAATTTCCGCAGCTATAAATATTTTTCCAGGTATAAAGCCTCATCTTTCTGGGCTGAGCCCCGGTGGCATAGTGGTTGTGTGCCGGACTGCAGCCCACAGGGTTGGCAGTTCAAATCCAGCAGCAGCTCTCCAGGAGCAAGGCTGGGCCTCCCACTCCCACCAGAGGGCAGTGATGCCACCCCTCAAAAAAAGAAAACCTCATCTTTCTCCTGCAGAGTGGATCTGAACCACAGGAACATGGTGAGCTATTCAGTTTGTAATCCACTATGCCATCGGAACTTCTCTATTAAATGTTAGGGAGCACTAATTATTGTTGCTTTAAATCATATTTACAATCAATTTTAAAATAATTTTTGCTACTTTTCCAGTGATTGCTAAATATTTATTTGTTAATATCAAGTTGCCCAATAAGTAAGATAAACACAGATTTATCAATATTCACTGACGAATTAGTGTTCACTTACTAATCTATACTGAACGATTTCACATGATTCACCACATCAAGAATTCTACTTCTAGGTATCTGTCTCTCTCCTAAATCCACAGCTTTCTACAGAATCAAAGTTTGTTTTCAATTTATAGTATCTGAAAGAGATGGCATACCCAGGAAGCAAAAGAAGCAAGGGTTTACTTGTGTTGTTACTAATCTGTAATGAACAGGTCTACATATATTTTACAACCTCAAAAATAATTGGCTCATCTTCCCCTGGTGCTTCTGATAGGCAAAATCTCATCCTGGTAATGTTCTGCATTGGGATTTATTTCTTAATTGAGCCCTTATTCAAGATGATACCTTAAATAATCCATTTGTGATTACAAACTGCTTGCACACATCCCATAGATTTTATCTTTCACTTAGAGACATTTTTCCATTCCATTGGGCAAGAGGAATAAAGAGCATCTGTATATTTGTTAACACATATGAAGTGTAGTCTCCTGGTCAGCAACATCAGCCTCACCTGGGAACTTGTTAGAACTGCCAGTCTTCAGGCTCCCCCTCCAGACCCACCCCCACCCCAACCCCACCCCCAGAACTGCTTTAGCAGAAACTCTGCAGGAAAGCAACAGTGCTTGGTGTTAACACACTTCCCAGGGGATTCTGTTGCACTCTCAAACTTGAGAACAACTGAATTAACCTATAATTAGACTTCTTTTTGTAAATAAGTTGGTACTTTCCTATTTCGGTTCTTTTTGTTTTGCTCCCTCTCCTGTCAATGAACTATTTCCAAACATGGAGCAACATATAGAACCCAACTCCTCAAAGTGCCTGTTTTGTCAGCTTAGGCCTCAATATCATAAAACTCCATAGATCTCCTCTGGAATAGCCTTAAACCCCTTATGAAGAAGATTTTGCAATATATTGAAATAACAGATTTTAAAAACAGACTTCATGATACTATCCAGAGTCAACAGTATTGATCTCCAGATCTAATCTGTGCTTAAAATGAAATGTGAGAGGTTACAAGAAAATAAAATAACATAAATATATAAAAAGAAAAACAAGATCTATCTCGGTTGGAAAAGTTGTAGAAGTCAAAATATTTACTCTTTGATTTAAAAGCTAAAATGATGTGATTGTTATCCCTTTATATCTTGAAGTATTGTATAAAATAAATTTAAATGTACACTTCTAAAAGCATGGCCAAGTAAAATTTTTAGAGATATATTTAAATAAGTTTTTTCCTACTTTGGTTTGGCATCAGATTATTGTTACATATATTTTAGGAGTGGCTGTAGGGAAACACTATATTTACATTTCAAGTAAAACAAAGACAGCAAACACTCCTGGAAATATCACTTAAGTGTAAGAAATGTGTCTTTTTTAGGAGCACAATGGAAAATTAGCAGTTGATGAGGAGTAAAGAATTAATCACATTTTTTAACTCTTCCAGTTTATTCTTGTATCAATGTAGCAAGGTAGCTTTTGACTCTCCTTTCCTCTTGATGCTTACTAATGAGAACAGGGACTCCCAAGAAGCTTTAAACTGTGAAGAAATCATCAGCAGAGGCTTCAAAAGGGATCGCCAGAGACAAGGTCCTCAGCCGAGGGCTGGCACTCTAACCCAGAACTGAAGGTGGCCCTGCAGCTCAACTTCCAGCTAACTAATAAAGAGAGCAATCACAACAGGGAGGTGTGAGGGCTTCAGAAGAGTCAGCCAAAGGAGATGAAAGGGCAGCCTCTACCCAGGGAGAGAGCGCAGGTGGCAGTAGGAACCAACAGGAATGAAGAACAAATGGAGTCAGTCAAAGCAGGGAAGAAGTGGGGAAAGTGCTCCTACATTGCAGGAACTACAATCTATGTCTGGAAACAAATTGAGTATCAACAATTGAATGTAAAACTAATTTGTTCTGGAAATTTTCACCCACATCACAATAATTTTCTTTTAAGATTCTCACATGGGAAATTCCAAATTTCTGAGGCCCCCAAACATAGCCAAATAATTTGCATTTCTAACTAGCACCCTGAGATGAACTGAATGGAGTTATAAGAAGTCCACACTTTGAGAAAAGTGTTTTCATAGTCCTCCAGAATAAGTTTATTAATAGGTGGTGCATCTGAAATGCAAGGTCAGGATTTTTAAGAATGTCTTCTTTGAAACACTCATTCTGGAATGTTCTTAGAATGGTGCTCTCAAACAAGGTTTTGTTGTCAAATGTGTTAAGAATAATATACTGCACTCCAAGTATCCCCTTTAGGAAACTGATTAATTTGGTACAATAGCAAATTATGCCCTTAAACATGCCCCTTACTTTAAGAGGGACTTTTGTTTCATGATTTCTTTGCAAGGAAGGATAATTTCCCTGATACATTTGATATTTCTCCAGAATAGTTTTCCAGTAACTGGCTTGGAAGGGCCAGTGTTAAACTGAAAAGCACTCTTCTGTTACAAGTAGAGAACATATTTTATAGCACTGGGCAGTAATGGGGTGTGGGGGTGGGAAATAATGGTTTGGACTCACACATAAATCAGGAAGAGAGCAGAATATATTCCCACTGTCCCCATTTCTTGGCACCACAGAATAAAAAAACATAAGTGTATTCCTGTCTACCTGCATAGTTTTTGCAGACTGTCCCTCAACCTTCCAGGCCAACTACTGGGTGGCATAATTAGTGGCTTCAACCAACCATCCAGTGAGTGCTGCATTTCTCTGTGATTGAGCTAGACACAAGAGACTTTTACACAATGTCCACAAAGGGAAAGTCACTATTATTATCTGTAGAAATCAAGCAGTAAACAATAGCAACAGATTCTCAAAGAGAAACTGCTTATACTTCCTCCACAGCTTCCATGCCCACACTTCTCAATCAGCTGGCATGCCATGTGTGTTAGTCTGGGTAGTTAGAGGAACAAATTCATAAACACTCACATGTGTATAAAAAAAGTTTTATGTACAAGAGCAGCTGTACATTAAGAAAACATCCTGACCCAGTCTGATAAGTCATAAGTCTGATATTACCCCATATGTCTGATACCAGTCTATAAAGTCTTCTTGAGACTCACAAAGCACATGCAATGATACCAGAACAACCACAGGCCTATGGGTGCAGAGTCTTGTGTATCTATAGGTGATAGAAGCATCTCAGTGCTGGCACAGGTCTCCCCATGGTTCCTCCAGTTTCCAGGGCTCAGGGTCTATCAGCATGCTGCTGCTGTCTGTCTTGTCAACTGCAGTGTCTCCCAAGGAGTAAGTCTTGTGTCTTGCCAGTAGAGTGTCTTCAAGAGACTGTTGTCAGTAGAATGTTTCCAAGGAAATGAACTGAGAGAGGTAGTGTCTCTGCCTTCAAGAAGAAATTACCACATTTCCCAGAATTCTCAGGAGAAGGCCATGCCTATGCAGAGTTCTCATTGGCTATTTTAAGATAGACAGACTAGACTCCACTCCTACATTCTTAATCTTCACCTTGAGGATTAGGTGACTGCCACACCATGTTTCATTCAAGTTGTTGTCTTCAGGTCATCGCTGTGTCTGGCTAACACAACATTACGCAGGCTGTCATGCTTCCTGAGTCTGTAGTACCCAAGAGTTCATGTGGTTTTAGTCACACTGCCTTGGGGAAAGGTAATAAAGTCCCTGTATGGGACACATTCAGGATGCCCTTGCCTTTGCCCTGCATGGAAGTGCCATAGTTCTTTTAAGTTGTGCAGGGCTTGTCTAGAATCACCTAGCTTGTTTCACAAGACTCCTGCCTGAAGATGTTCAATGCTCTCCATGTAGTTCAGCAAACCCACTACAGTTGTGTCTCTCCACTTTCAATGTGCCAACTCTCTTCTCTGGTTCTAGAAGGGACTCAGCATAGGAAACCCATGTTAAAAGGATATACTCTAGTCCAGGTTCATTTTAATGGTAGTGAAGTCCCCCCCACCATTCCATGCATGACAGTTGACCGGTGATATGTTTTGTGGAATTACAAGACTATAGCTAAAAAGACCATTAAAAGTAATTAATTGCATGGCAACAGGACATTCTTT
The DNA here is from genome assembly GCA_004026705.1 of Nesogale talazaci. Lineage (NCBI taxonomy): Eukaryota > Metazoa > Chordata > Mammalia > Afrosoricida > Tenrecidae > Nesogale > Nesogale talazaci. The sequence goes on from PVJH01006859.1 coordinate 36,734, forward strand.
GGAGATAACAAAGCTGCAGAGTCAAGAAAACTTTAGCAGGAGCTAAAGTTGATTAATAGCAGTAGCAGTAGCAAGAATCATAAGTATTTTGAATAAACACTATTTTTAATGCATAATCTAACTACCTGAACAGTTGTCTCCACTGTCCTTTACAGTTTAATTAGTTTGGTAGAATTTTTCCTCTGCTATTAGAAAATTCTGTTAAACCTTGTGACCTTTCTGAATACTCTCTCATTCATGGAAATCCTTTAGACACTACTAATTAGGTCATTAGAAAAGTTGATTCTAATGTAAGTGTCCATACTTTGGTCTTCTTTCAGAAGACTGAAAGACCTCTTAATCATTCCCAATCCCAAACATCCTTGTCAATGATAAGGAGTGTGTGGAAACTTTTTAGGTCTTCCTTATGTACTTTCATTTCCTTCCCTCTACCCCCTTCCTCGGTTCCTCCCCCTCCTCCTTCAGCTACTATTACTGATATTGCTCATTTATGATACAGGCAGGGAGCAGAATAGAAAAAAATTCTTAATTGACAAACATACTATAAATTATTCCTCTTTGAAAATAGTCCTGTAGAAATACTTGGGTACCACATCTGACCTCCTCCACTTCACTGGGAAGGAGAGTCCAACTTCACATTAGTGCAACTATGCTAGACAGCGTTCTCTAGAGAAACAAAACCAGGGCACATGATTCTGTATATATTTAGATGATATAGATAGATAGATAGATAGATAGATAGATAGATAGATAGATAGATAGCATAAGAATTAAACCACTAATTATAGAGCAGTACAAATGGCTCAGTGCAACTAGCTTCCATAATACCCTAATATACTGGCAGTCCTCTGTAGAGCAATTCAGGCTATTCCACCAGGCAGCAAACTGCAAGGCAGGTCACCAACAGTCAGGCAGACAACTGCGTCTGATAGTCTAGTAGTGTGGTGAAGCAGGTCTTAAAGGAATCACAAACCACTGCGAGAGTCCTCGGGTTGGGTGTCTCACAGGTAGTATAACTTGCAAACTGAAGCACGGAACAAACTACGGCAGCCACACAATGGTTCCATGATCAAAGAGCAAGAGATAAGAAAGGTGAGACTCATTGAGCCATTTATCGCTCTGCCTTTCAATTAATCCCACATGGGTTCTTTGGCCAGGTTAGCAAAATAAAACTATCTATTACAGCAGCACTCATGGCCACAGGGCAGAGAGCAGTCATGCCTCCAGCCTGTATCCTTCTTTATTATGACACTCACCATTCACCGCATACTACTCACATCTCTACTTTGACCATTCTTTGCAATGGCCACGCGAACTCATCGACTATATTCAGGTCACTAGGGCTTATTAGGGGAGTTAAAGATAACAAAATAGATACAGTTTTTCTGTCAGCAATGCTTCTTCTCAGCTGTGATGGCAGGTGAAGTCTGGCTGCCCCTCAGCTCTGTTTTATAATCTCAGCACTATATCTCCACTGCCTCTGTCCCTGGGGACAGGGATCTCACACAGGCTTTGCTAGTAGATCATCTCTCTTGATGGACCTGTGATTCTCTCTGCTCCTTCTTCCATATCTGGCAAAACTCACCCATCTCCAAAGTAGAATTCTCTCCCCACTATTTGCATGCTTCTGTGCAGTGAGACTTAGAAGGTAAGTCTTAGACGAAATATCACCAGGAAGGTCTTGAGAAGCATGAACACCAAGACTTCAGGTCACCTAATGTGGATATCATCAGGAAAGACAGATATCTGAAAAATTACATGTTTGCGCAGGCAGAGGGTCAACAACAAAAAAAAAGAGGAGACAAATCAATAAGATTATTGATAGAACAGTCACAACAATGAAGTCAAACGTCATAGTGATCACGAAGATGAGATAAGCCCGGGCAACATTTGGTTCTCTTACACACAAGATCACTGCAAGTTGGAGCCAACTCAGTGACCTCTGACAAGTCTGCCAACCCTAAATCCCAGAAATGTCCCAAATCATTTTCTTTCCTGATCCACTCTACACTCAGAAAAGGGAAACAGGTTCCCAGCATTTACCAATTCATTTTGAACATCTTACTTTAGGTTTCCTCAACAGTTGAATCCATTCCTATTCAGTCAAACAGAATTTAACAATATGTCAGATTAATTATTAAACCAGCCATCACCAATTGCTGGAATTAATTTATTAGCAATTATTAAAAATTGTTATCATGTTCATTTCAACTCATCGTGACCCCAATATTCATAAAACTGATCTTTCTGAAGCTCATCTCTAGACTTTTTTCTGAAGCTTCTCTGGGTATACTCAGCAGCTGAGTGTGCTATTTTGCAGCCTATTAGCAGAACACTATTAGCAGCCAGTTACTGCAAAATTATAGAGAAGAAAAGTCTTTATAGAAATCTCATATTTTCAAGAGAACCTTTATTCATACTTAGAGGCTGTGTGAAAGGTTCATAAGTACTTTGGTAAAAAATAATATCTAGCTAGTAACACTATAGCATAAGGACCATATGGCACTAAGAATAGGAATCAAAAGACACTGAAAATGAAAAAAGATAAGTATTATAAATATGAAAGATAAATATATAAATATGGGAAATTTTTAAGTGATAAATATTATATTATCAGATAGGAGCAGAGAAGTAGTTATGTTAAGGATGAATGTCAAAGCTAAATGAATATAAGGTCAAAGACTGAGAGGGCTTTACAACGTTGTGCATAATTATATTAGGTAAACTTCTCATGCTTCCATTGTAGGCTGTCCTCTATCATTAACAAAAAAGCTGTTTCTTAAGGAGCCATATTGAAATGCTCCTTCGGGTATTGTTATAAATGTGGACATGAACAAAATTGTCCACATGTTTCAAGCTGTTGTGTTTTAAGGATGAAAGTCTGTTGGGGAGTGTTTCGTTGTTGTATATAAGTCACGATGAATCAGAATGTACTCAACAGCATCTAACAACAAAACTCACTGCCAGGGGATCCATGCAACTCAAGGTTACCCTATGCAAGAAGGTAGAACTGTCCCTGTTAATGGTTTCCAACCTGACCTTGAGCCTAACAGCCCAACAAGTAACCCACCTCACTTTATAATTACAACTTTTCTATATTGGTTTCTTTAAACAGAGCAGCCTTGCTAAATTTATATAATAATTTTAATAATATGTGTCTAACTATGTTTGGTTTTATATAAAGCCTATATTCTATGGATACAGTTTTAATCTTCCCTATAAATTATTTTCCTTTTTCTGGCTTAGTATTTGGTGTAGGGCATTCAAGAGAAACAGTATTATAGAAATTCTTTTCTCATTCCCAATGTCCATGAGAAAACTAGCAATTAAGTAAAATATTGTGCTATATATTGTTAGATCCTATATTTTTTAGGTTCACCTAACAGGTTAATGGAGTTTCTTTTTATTTCTCATTTATTATGAACTTTAATCATAATGAGAGTTTTATCAAAGTTTTACATTAATTTTGATACTATTGCTTTTTAAATCAATGTGATACATTACACCATTAATATTTACATGATACTCAAGTCTACAGTGGAATCTAAAAATTGTGAACTGTCTCCTTAATGTTTCAAAGTAATGAAGAAGGTTTAAAAAAATTGAAAACTACATTGGTGGGGAAAAGTCACCTGTACTGAGGAAACAGTCTATGACCACACACCTTCTTTTTCTTCAAGGTAGCAAGAGCTATCTTTAAGAAGTCCTTTCAGATACCTGACCCCACCTATACTACTGTCCTTTGTCTTCATTTTATTCTTCAGATGCTAAGAATATTTAAAATGGCCTTAATTTGAGACCCATCAAAACTACGGTTTGGGTGCAGCATAAATCAAAGAGCACATAGTTCATTGGGGAAAGGGTGAAAGAGATGGAGACAATGCTCTCAGAAGTATATAGATCCAGATGGAGAATAAGTTGAAAACAATAGATTGAAATTTTGATTTTTTTTTGTTTTAAAAAGGTTTCTATAGTTTTATAGTAATACTTTTTTACTTACCCACATACAACTTCAAGGTAAATAATGACAATGAGAATAGATTTCTCTCGGGAGTCCCTAGAGACCCTGTAAAGATAAGTAGAACTTCTCCATGGTGCTTCCAAGGCTATAAATCTTGGCTGTCGCGTTCTTCTGAATATAAATTGTTGTTGGGTATTGTCTATAATTCTGACTCATACAGAAACAATGGACAACAGAAGGAAACATTGCTCAGTCTCACGCCATCTTCAGAATTGTTATGTTCAAGCCTATCTATGCAGCCACTGTGTCAATCTATCTCTTGGTTGTCAATCTATCTCTGATTTCTACCCTCTTTTTTTGTTTCCTCTCATTGACTGACTTACTCCACTTCTCTAAGGTCTGCTGTCTTCTGAAAACATGTCCAAAGCACGTGAGAGGAATTCTTGCCATCCTTGTCTCTAAGTATCACTCTGGCTATACTTCATCCAAAACAGATTTGTGTGTCTTTCTTTTGGCAGTCCATGATATTTTCAATTTTCTTCACTAGTACAGGTTATTCAGATGAATAGACTCTTCTTCATTTTTCCGTATTCAATGTCCAAATTTCACATGTATACAAGGTGCTTGAAAATAGCATTGCCTGGGTGAGGTGCAACTTAGTCCTTGTTTTTTTCTTCTTTTTTTCTCTCAACACTTAAGTTAGACAGAGTTCTCTAGAGAAACAAACCCAGGATAGATGATAGATAGATACATAGATATAGATTATTAACATAAGAAATAAACAGTTAATCTATAAAGTCATACAAATGGTTCCATGCAACTCATTTCCATGAACAGTTAATACACTGGAAGTCCTTCAAGTCTTGAAGCCTGCCAGGAAGTCAGTTCTCTGTAGAGCAATTCAGGCTATCTGGCCATAAGCAGCAAACAGCAAGGCAAGTTACCAAGGGTCAGCCAGCTGACAGGGTCTGACAGTCTCCAGTTCAAGAGATGTATATTCCAATAGCGTAGCGAAGCAGGTCTTGAAGAAACCTCAAATTACAGTGACACAGTCCATGGGTTAGATGTCCCACAAGTAGCATAGCTTGCAAATGGAGGGACAGAACAAACAAGGCAGCCACACACTAGTCTGATGATCAAAGAGCAACAGATAAATAAGGCCAGGCTCACCCGAGCCATTTATCTCTCCATCCTTTAGTAATCCCACCTGTGTTTATTGGCCATGTTGGCACAAGAGATCTTAACTATCTCAACCCTCTAAAGAGGTCTTGTTGCCAACAGATTGGCTTTGGGCCTCCACTCTGCACTCTGCACTCTGCACCCCACCCCATTCACATTGACATGTTTTTTTTTTTTTGTTCTGGGTCTTTGATGCCTGATACCTGATCCCTTTGACACTTTATGATCCCAAAGACTGGTGTGCTTCTTCCAGGTGGACGTTTTTGCTTCTTAGCTAGATGGCCATGTCTTTAACTTCATGGCTTTAAGACCTCATACACTGTATCTTTTGATAGTCTGACACCATCAAATTTCTTCACCAAATTTGCTTATGCACACATTTGTCTTCAGTAATTGCTTGGGGCAGGTGAGTTCTCAGAATGCCAGATTATTAGAACAAACTGTTCTTGTATTGAGGGAGTACTTAAGTAGAGACACAATGTTCATCTGCTAACTTAATACTGAACCTATAAATATATGTACATAGATCTATTTCCTGTAGAAATAGATCATCCTGTAGAAATATATTTACGTATATATGTCTGTATTTAGATAACTATAAATGCCCTGTGCTTCCTAGTTCTTTCCTCTATTTCCTTTACTCTTTCCCACTGTCGTGTTCGGCCCTTGCTTGGGTTTCAGTATTCCTCTCAGTTACGTTGCCTTGATCAAGTGCTGTCAGACCTCCTTCACCTTCCTCACTGTTGATTTGACCCTAGTTCTGCCTTTCAAATATGGCTAGATCAGAGCATGGACTTGGGTACAGATAAGAGCTGGAGATATAGGGGATACAGGACCAATGTTGAAATTAGTCATACCAGAGGGTAAGAGGAAATTATGAGGAGAAAGGGGAAACTGATCACAATGACCTACCTATTACCCCCTCCCTGAAGGATGGACAACAGATAGAGGTAAAGGAGACTTCAGGCAGTGCAAGACATAGAATACTACTACTACTAACAATAATAATAATAATTTGTAAATTAGCAAGGGTTCATGAGTGAGGAATGGAGGGAAGGAGGGTTGGGGAGGGGAAAACATGAAGAACTGATAGCAAGGGCTCGAGTAGAAAGAAAAAAAATATTTTGGAAGTGATGATAGCAACATATGTATCATTGTGCTTGATACAAAGGATATATGTATGGATTGTCTTAAGAATTGTATGAGCCCCCAATAAACTAATTTTTTTAAGTCTTGTGTAACAGATTTACCCAAGGCAAAGCCTTGCTTGATATCTTGACTGCTTCTCGCATAAACATTGACTGTGGATCCAAGCAAAACAAAATCCTTGATAGCTTCAAACTTTTCTCCATTTATCATGATGCTATCTATTCATCTAGTTGTGAGAATGTGGTTCTTCTTTACATGATTTGTAATTCATATTGATGGCTGCAGTTCTTGATTTTTATCAGCAAGTGCTTCAAGTCCTCCTCACTTTAAGCAATCAAGATTGATATCACCTGCATATCCCAGGTTTTTGATAAGCCTCCCTCTAATCCTGATACCACATACTTGTTTATCTAGTCCATCTTCTCTGATTACTCGCCCAAAAGAGAACATGCACAAGAGATATCACTAATGATGCCAAATGGATCTTAGCTGAAAGCAGAGAATACTAGAAATATGAGGCGTACCCTCCCCCAAAGAAGAAAACGGATTTTTCCCCCAAAGGTATATATCTAATTTTTTTACAAAACAACCTTATCACCTCCAAAGTACTCTCCATTACACTTACTACATTTGTCAGATCTGCTCTTCCATTCTTGGAAACCTTTTTCAAACTCAACTGTTTGGATGACTGACAGGACTTTCGGACTTTTTTTTTCTTCACCTCTTCTATGTCGCTAAATCACTGTCCTTTTATGCCCCTCTTCATTCGCAGAAAAAAAAAGAAGTTGCACAGAGCAAGGTCAGGTGAGTAATGTGCAAGAAGCAAGAGAAGCATGCTGCTTTATGTCAAATACTGGCACAGAGAGGTGGCTGCACAAGCAGGTGCATGGCCATGATGCCACAATCAGTGCCCTGTTTGCCACAAACCAGAGCTCTTTTATCACATACTGTTAGCAATCTCTTCAGAACCTCTAAATAGAAAGCTTATTTAACAATCTAATCTGGTTTAATTAACTCCAAATGCACTATAGGTTGACAGTTTGTTTGTTCAAGAAGTTGAAAGATATCCAGAATGAGGGCTGTCATTAATTGACATTTCACCTTTTTTGAAATGAGAAAATTACTCATATGCTTGAGTTTTTCCCATAGCACTGTGCTTGTCCAACATCACAACACTTTCTGAGACATTTTTTCCTGAGCAGGAAAAAAAAAATTCACAGTGGCACTCTGTTTTCTTAAATTGGCCATCACAAAAAAAAAAAAGAAAGAGAGAGAGAGATTTGAATGTAAGGTTTTTTTTCTTATTTTTTACTGCACAGATTGATATAGAATAGGAGGCACAATTTTAAACTTGGTCAAAAATTCATAAATCAAAAAATATAATTCAAAACTGCAGAGGGAATAAGGGATTTCTTTTTAAAATTAATACTGTAAATTTCCTTCATAAAAGACTGTTTGGCAAGTCCACAGATAAGCATTAGTCTCTAAAATTTAAGCCAACACTAGGCGAAGTCCACACAAGTCAAATCTCAATATGATGAAGAGGGGAAGGTCCAAATTTTTGCGGTATTAGTTTTGAAATATTTGGACCATCATCCAAGACTTGAAAAACTTGGTCACAAGGGCATGCGCTGTAACAAGATTTGATGTTAACAGCAGCAGAGTGCATGCAGAGTGTGTACGCGGTCTTCTCAGGTGTTCAGGGTTCGCTGAAAGGGTATTCCGTGCATGCTGCGGACTGTCGGCTGCGAAGCGCCGGCCTCAGCTCCGGGCTGGCGCCCGAGCCGCCCATTGTTAAAGCGCCAAGTAAAAGTTCTTTTACAAAAAAAAAAAAAAATCACAGGTGATGCCATTGGGTGAACTAAATCAAGAGAGTTGCTTGATGCTGACCTAGTGGGGGAAAAAGTGTGTACTGTGGTTTTTTGGGAGTACCCACGCATACGTTTTCCTGTATTGGATTGACTATACCAAGACATTCAATTATGTAGACCATAAAATACTATTGATAACCTTGAGAAAAACCAGAATTCCATATGATTTCATTGTGCTCATGCAGAATTTATACATGGATCAAGAGAGAGTGTGAATAGAACATGGAAATACTGGCTAGTTTAAATCAGGAAAAGTGTCCTTCAGGGTGGTATCCTCTCATTATATGTATTCAATCTGTATTGATCTGCATATGCAAGCTGTGTGCATATGAGGTAATTCAAGCAGGATAAATCCTTGATGACGTCAATCTTTTCTCCATTTATCATGATGTTACCTATTGGTCCAATGGTGAGGATTCGAATCTTTTTCACATACTGAAGACTAAAACCCGTGATCTTCACCAGCACGTGCTTCAGGTCCTCCTCACACTCAGCAGTCATCATTATGACATCTACATATTCCAGGTTATTTAGAAAACGTCCTTCAATCCTGATGCCATATATTTTTCTTAATAACCCAGATTCTCTGATTATTTTTTAGTTTACAAACTGATTGAGTATGGTGAAGATTTACAACCCTGATGTAAAATTATCCTGATTTAAAACATGCAGTATTCCCTTGTTCTATTTGCAAAACTTCCTTTTGATCTGTGAACAGTTTCAGCGTGAGCACAATGAAATGCCCTTGCATGTCCATTCTTCTGAAGCCTATACATAGTTTGCTATCATCCATAGAGTGGAATGCCTTTTCATAGTCCATAAAACACAAGTAACCATCTTTCTGGCGTTCACTAATGGGTTCTAACCACTTCCCTTTCAGGGATATAACATACCCGTGAGTGGGAGAGGAGGGGAGTCTGAGTGTGTTGGTGTTAGATGTCATCAAGGTAGTTCTGATCCAAAGCAAACTTATGCACAACAGAATGAAACACTGCCTGGTCCTGCACTGCCCGCACAATTGTACCTATGCTTGATTCCATTGCTGCAGTCACTGTATCACTCCATCTCCTTGAGAGCCTTCTTCTCCAATCCCCTTCTGCTTTACCAGACATGGCGTCCTTCTCCAGACAACACGTTCAAATTATGTAAGAAAAAGTCATGCCATACCGCTTATAAAGAGCACTCTGGCCTCATTTCTTTCAAAACAGATAGGTTTGTCCTTTTAGCAGTCTCCAGAACCACAATTCAAATGCATCGACTCTTCTCCAGTCTTCTTTATTCAATGTTCAACTTTCACATGCACATGAGGCAATTGAAATTAGCATGTCTTGGGTCAGGTACACCTTAGTCCTCAAAGTATCATCCTTGCTTTTCAGTACTCTATGGAGGTCTGGATCAGCCTATTAACCTAATTCAATGCATCTTTTGACCTCTTGACTGCTGCAGCTATGAATATTGAGTGTGGATCCAAACAAAACAAAATCTTTGAAAACTTCAATATTTTTTCATTTACCATTTTGCTACCTCTTGGTTCAATTATGAGGATTTTGGTCTTCACATAGAGTTCTATTTCATACTTGTGTTAGTCCGGGTAGACGAGAGGAACAAATTTATAAACACTCATATGGATATAAGGAAAGGGTTTATATAAAAAAGGAATGGAACACTAAGAAACATCCCACCCCAGTCCAGTTCAAAGTCATGAGTCCGATATTAGCCCATATACCCAATACCAGTCTATAATGTCTCCTTCCAACTCACGAAGTCACAGGTCAGTAGGTGCAGAATCCCGGCGCTGGCAGGGTCTCCCCATGGCTCCTCACTTCCAGGGCTCAGGGTTCATCAACAGCATCCAGTGGTGGCAGAAGCAACTCATCGCTGGCAGGGGTCTCCACATGGCCTCTCCAGCTTCAGAGGTCTGGCTCCATCAGGGATGTTACAGAGGTCTGGCTCCATTAGGGCCAAGTTGTATGGCTTCTCCGGCTCCTCATATGCTGCCATCTTGTCTTGTCCATCATTCATCATCTCTGAGACACACTCCCAACAACTGGAGAAGAGAGTTTCTCATCTTCACGAGGGAAATATCACGAGATTTCCCAGAAACCTCAGGAGAAAGCCATGCCCACACAGAGGCCTCATTGGTTACTCAATGGCTATCTTCAGATTAACAGGCTAGCCTCCACCCCTACATCTCAATCATGAAATTACCATAAGCACATGACTGCCACAATACTGAAAGTTTTGATCCTAGATCTTCATCAAGTGTCCCAAGTCCTCCTCACTTTCAGTCAGCAAAAATATTTTGTTTGCATAAACCAATAACACAGCTCCCAGTATCACAACAATACACAAGCCATCACGGTACAGCAAATTGACAGACAAGTGGTGGAGTCTGAGCTTACTGAAGGTAAATGTGATTGAGTGAAACTCCAACAAGCGGTTTTGTAAATTGAAGTCTATATAAACTTAGTGAGTCATTTGGATTGAAAATGTGAGTCCTGTCACTCAGTTATTACCCAAATTAACCCAATATATGTTACTAGCATTCCTTAGAAATTCTGTTAAGTATTCACTAAATTTTTTTCTTTCATAGAAAGAGTTTTCACTCTAAGTAATTTTCACTAAAGTAGCATTCATTCTATCATAAATGTCATTGTGGTAGGATTATGAAATAGTTTCTCAAGGTATAATGAAGAGTAGGAACAAAACACCCTGCAGGTTCCCATCTTCTCTTATACTCTTGATATAGAATTTCAAATAACTCTAATTTCATTGGCAATTGTTTTCTTCACGTTCACTATATATTAAAGAAGAAAACAATTTTGAATTATTCACATTTCTCTAACCAAGTCCTGAATTACATTTCAAAATTATAATTGCCTTAGGAATCTAGCACTGCTATAACAGAAATACCACAAGTGTGTAGCTTTAACAGGGATTCCTTTACTTTCTCATGGTTCCGCAGGCTAGAATTCTGAGTTCACGCTGTCATTGTCAGTTCTGCTCCTGGATGATCTTCATGTGGCTTGATATCTCTATTTCCCCATCTCTCCTTACTTGATTAGATGTTTAATCTCTTTTCTATCTCAAAAGAGATTAACACAAGACATTCTACATTAATCATGTCTAATTACTATAACAAAGACAACTCTTTGCTAAGTGAGATTTTAATGATAAGCATAGGTGTTAGGACATAAATTAAGGGTAGACAGAACTCAATCAATAATAATCAATAGGCTGTAGGAAATCATAGAATATTTATTACAGCCAACTTGACCAAGAAGCATTAGCGATGAAATCTCTGTACTCTTTCCCTTAACTCAGATAAATTTCTTCATGAAATAACAACTCAGATGAAATTACAGACTTTTAAAATCTTTTGAAAGTGATTTTTGAGCTCTCCAGGTATTGATTGGTTTCTCAGGTAAGCTATCCTCATTTATAAAGTAAATATCATTAGGGGATCTATTTCATCTACACTTTTAGAATCATTATTAACCACCATGGAGTTGCCCCTAATTCATTGAGCCCTCATGCCCAATAGAACAATCTTTGACTGGTTCTATGCCTTCTCCCTAATCAATAATATTATGTACAAGATCGTTATTATCCATAGGGCTTTTATTGGCTGATTTTCAGAAATTGATTACACAAATTTTCTTACTGGTCCATTTTGACATGTAAATTTTGGTGAAATGTGTTTAGTTTCATAGCAACACACAAGTGTCCACAGACAGAGCAGTGGTGACTCTACATAAAGATGCATCAACAAGAAATCCAACCCAGAACTCCAACATGAAGGGAAAAGTCCTACCACTGAACTGTCACTGCTCTTGAGAATTTTTTTGTATTTATTATTCTTTTTTAATTAAATCATTTTAATGAGGGCTCATACATCGCTTTTCACAATGCATAAATAAACACATTGTGACAGGCACCTTCACATGTCCGCTGCTATTATCATTCTCCAATCATCTGCCTTTTCCCTCGAGCCCCTAGTATGGGCTTTTCCATCCCTTCCCATCTTCCCCTGCTCTCTCCTTCCCACCAATTCTCAATGCTTTATAAATTATTATTGTTCTTTCATATCTTACACTGCCCAACCTCTCCCCCAACCCACTCCTTTGATGAACATTCTTCAAATAGGAGCCTATATGTATATCCTTGCCGTTGGTTCCGTCTCTCCACCCCACCCTCTCTTTACCCTTCCAGTAGCTCAAATCTAACCACTGGGCCGAAGGGGCTCACCCATCCTGGTTTCCCCATATCTCCAGCTCCCCTGTCCACCAGTGGACCTTCTCCAGTCCATCTGGGTTTGTAAGGTAGAGTTGGGACCATGATGGTTGGCGGGGAGGAAGGCTTCATGAACTAGAGGAAACGTGTATGCATCATCACTGCCCGGCAGCCTCTTGACTGGTCTGTCTCCTACCCGTGACTCCCCTAAAAAGAGGTGACCAATTACCCACAGGCGGGCCTTAGGTCCCCATCCTGCTCTCCCCCTCATTTGTAATGATGTGATTCTTGTTCTTTGATGCTCGATACCTGCTCCCTTCGGCCCCTCTTGATCACACATGCTGGTGTGCTTCTTCCAAATGGGTTTTGCTGTTTCTGCGCTGAATGGCGGCATGATTATCTTCAAGTCTTTGAGACTCCATACATTCAATCATTTGATAGCTGGGCACCCTCCTTTCTTCTACTCTGTTTGCTTCTGTATCCATTTGTCTCCAGCGATATCAGTTGTCAATTGGTCCACTGATTTTGATTTTTGTTCTTTGATGTTTGATACCTGATTGTTTCAGGACCTCATGATTGCACAGGCAAGTGAGCATTTTTTATGGTGGGTTTTGTTGCTCCTGAGCTGGATGGCTGCTTGTTTATGCTGAAGCCTTTAAGACCCCAGATGCTATACTTTGGATAGCTGGGCACCATCTGCTTTCTTCCCCACTCATGCTCATGCTCCCACATGTCCACAGTGGGCACCCTGGGGATGTGTGCACACAGTGATATGTCCTCCCCCCCATCCCTACCCCTATTTGATGTCTATTGCCTAGACCTTTCACCACCATGTGGCCACGCTGGTTGTTGTGCTTCTTCTGTGTAGGTGTGGTCTCTTTTTGAGTAAATGAGAAGAGTCTATTGTTTATCTTCAGGCTTTTAAGACCCCAGATATATCCTTTGATGGCTGGGCACCATCAGTTTTATTCACCACATTTGTCTGTGCTCCCATTTTACTTCAGTGATCGTATTGGGCCAGTGAGCCTCGAGGAATACCAGATTAATAGAACAAAGTATTCTTGCATTGAGGGAACACCAGGGAGAAGACCCAAGGTCCACTTGCTACCATAGTATTGGTCTATAGATATGTTCTTAAATTTATTCTCACTTTATAATAGATAGTTGTATTTATGTATGGACACACCTATGTTTAGACCTCTGCAAGTGCCCTATGCCTACTAGCTCTTTCTTCTATTCCCTTCCATCTCCCTCCTGTCCCACCATCATGTTCCATCTTCATTGGCATTTCAGTGTTTCCTCACTGAATCATTGTCCTTGCTTAATTCCAACCAGGCCTCCCACATCCTCCTTTCCATCCATTCCAGACACTTATTCCCCCTCCCTCGTCCATGTGATTATCCACACCCCCTTCTCCTCCCCTCTCTCATGCCCCCAGGAATCATTGTTTGCCCAGTCCTTTCTGTGGTGCATTTGGTCTCCAGAGGGATGTATTCCTCTGAGCATCATATGTCAGCATGGAGCTTGGACCAGCTCTCTTCCTCTTCCTCCCTTCTTGTCTCTGTCCTTGTGGGTGTGGGATGCTGGCCCCTCCTCCAACCTGTTCTCTGCCATGCCCACTTCTAGGGATGGAGTCCATCTGACTCTGGTTGCATCCGGCTCTGTAGCTCTCTGTTTTCTTGTGTCAATGATATGTCCATGCTGTCCTCATGGTTGGGTACATAGTGGTAGGAACTGCTCACCCATTCCAGTTTCTGTGAAGACAAGACCAAAACTCCCCCCTGCGTGGGTTAGTGCCCCTTTCCCTCTGTTATCTTTTCACTTTTGAACTCCCTTTTATCTCCTTATCCCCTCCATCCCTTCTCCCATTACTGTGTTGCACTCAGTGTGTACCTCCCTGAGTTTGGTCCTCCCTCCTCCCCTTACCCTACATCTTGGACCAACTGTTATGGTATAGAAGTCTTCTCTTTTATACTCACCATACTGTTTCTACTTACCTCAGGGGTCTCATGCAGTACTTCTCATTTTGTGATTGACTGGCTTTGCTTAGCATAATTCCCTCCAGTTCTTCCCATGCAGAGATGTGTTTCATGTGCTCATCAGAGTTTTTGAGTGAAGCAAAGTGCTCCATTGTGTGTATGTGCCAGAGTTTGTTGATCCATTCATCTACTGATGAAATTTTAGATTGCTTCCAACTCTTTGCGATTGTGAATTGTGCTGCAATAAACATTGGCTGTGGTTTATTTCTTGTCTCTTCTGGGTATATACCCAATAGTGGGATAGCTGGATCATATGGTAGCTCAACTTCCATTTTCATTAAGTATCGCCAGACTGCTTTCCATAGTGGCTGTACATGTCTACACGACCACCAGCAATGTAGAAATGTTCCTATTTCACCACATCCCCTCCAACATTTTTTGCACTCTGATTTTATGATCTGGGCTCACCTCAAGGGTGTTTGATGATATCTCATGGTTGTTTTGATCAGCATTTCTCTGATGGCTAGTGAGTGGGAGCATTTCCTCATGTATTTATTAGCCATATGGACCTCCTCCCGAGTGAAACTTCTTTTCAGTTCTTTTTCTCATTTCTTCAAAGGGTTATCTCTTCTACTCTTCTTGCAGGAAACGAGGGTATTGTAGATTTTTGTAATAACCCCTTTGTCTGTTGTATCGTTGCTAAAAATCCTCTCCCAGTCTGTGGGTTGCCTGGCTACCCTTTTGGTAAAGTCCTTTGATGCACACATGTGTTTTATTCTTAGTAAGTCCCATTTGTCAATTTCAGGTTCCCCTGCATTTGTACCCTGTCCTATTTCAGTTAGCCTTTGTATTGCCTGGGTCAAGGTTCTTAGATTTACCCTGATTCTCTCACTAATGGTCATGGTGGTTTGTGGTTTTGCTTCCATGTCCGTAATCCACCTTGAGTTTGTTCTTGTGCATGGGGTGAGGTAGAGATCCTGTTTCATTTTTCTACATGTGGATTGCCTTTGTCTCCAGCACCATTTGTTAAATAGGGCATCGCCCTTCCACTTGATGCTTTGGGGCCTTTGTCGAAAATCATTTGTCTATATGCTAATGGCTTTATTTCTGGGTTTGCTATTCTTTTCCATTGATCTGTGTAGCTGTCATTATGTCAGTATTATGCTGTTTTTGACCACTGTGACTTGGTAGTAAGTGTGAAAGTCAGGTAAAGCCAGCCCTCCGACTGTGTTCTTTTCCTTGAGGAGATCCCTGCTAATTCTGGGCTTTTCCCCCTCTCCATATGAAGTTGGTGGTCAGTTTTTCCAGTGCTCTGAAGAAGGGTGTTGGTATTTGGATTGGGATAGTGTTGAACTTATAAAGTTCCCTGGGAAGGATAGACATCTTTACTATATTAAGTCTCTCAATCCATGAGCATGGGATATTCCTCCACTTGTGGAGGTCACTTTTCGTTTCCTGTAGTAAGGTTATGTAATTTTCGCTGTATAGGTCTTTTGGTTTTTTGGTTAGATATATCCCTAGATACTTCAATTTATTCTTGGCTATTGTGAATAGTACTGCCTTCTTGATCTCCTCTTCCGTGGCCTTGTCAGATGTGTAGAGCAGACTAATCAACTTCTGTTTGTTGATCTTGTATCCTGCCACTCTTCCATATTCCTCTATCACTGTTAGTACTCTGGTTGTGGAGCTCTTGGGATTTGCAGTGTACAGGATCATGTCATCAGTGAATAATGATAATTTGACCTCCTCATCTTCCATTTGGATACCTTGGATGTCTTGCTGTTGTCTTATGTTATTTGCTAAGACCTCCAATACTATATTGAACAGTAGTGGGGTTAAGGGGTATCCTTGTCTAGTCCCCTTCTTCAGAGGGATTGATTTAGTCTTTTCTCCATTGACTATTATGTTAGCTGTCAGCTTCTCATAGATAGCTTATACTAACTTGAGGAACTGACCTTCTATTCCTATCTGAGCACCTTGATTAGGAAAGGGTGATGTATGTTGTCAAATGCTTTTTCTGCATCTATAGATATTACCATATGGTTCTTATCCTTCACTTTATCAATATGATGTATAATATTGCTGGATTTACAGATGTTAAACCATCCCTGCATCTCTGGGATGAATCTTACCTGACCCTGATGGGTTATGCTTTTTATATATCTTTGTATTCTATTGGCCAATATCTTGTTGAAGATTTTTGCATCTAAGTTCATTAGAGATATTGGTCTATAGTTCTCTACTCCTGTGGGATCCCTTCCCTGTTTGGGTATCAAAGTTATATTGGCTTCATAAAATGAGTTGGGGAGCTTTCCATCCTTTTCTATACTCTGGAAAACTTTGTGGAGGATTAGTGCCAGCTCCGGCCTGAAAGCCTTATAGAATATCCCAGTGAAGCCCTCTGGTCCAGGAGCTTTTTTTGTTGGTATATTCTTGATAACCATATCTATCTCTTCTCTTGTTATGGGTTTGTTTAGTTCCTTGACCTCTATCTGGGACAGTCTAGGGAGGGATTGTTTTTTCAGGTATTTGTCCATGTATTCCAGATTGTTGAGCTTGTTGGAGTAGAGATTTTCATAGTACTTTGTGATAATCCTTTTAATTACATTCATTTCATTCCTCATCCTGTCTATCGTTGCTTGTTCTTTTCTTTCTTTGGTCAGGTTTACCAGTGGGCTGTTGATTTTATTTTCCTTTCAAAGAAGCAACATTTTTGCTGCATTAATCTTTTGCATTATTTTGTCTTCCCAGTGATTCAACTCAGCCATAATTTTTACTATTTCTTTTCTTTTACTGTTGGAGGGATTATTCTGCTGACTCTGTTCTAGTTGTTGTGGTTTTTGTGAGAGCATGTCTGCGATACGACTCTCTTTTTCATATATGCTCCTATTGCAATCAGGCTACCTCTGATAACTGCCTTCGCAGTATCCCAGAGGTTTTGATATGTAGTATTCTCATTCTCATTAATTTCTAGAAATGTTTTGATCTCCCTTCTAATCTGGGTCATTACCCATTCATGCCAGAGAAGTTCATTATTCATCCTACAACTGTTTGCCCTTGTTTTCCTACTGGTCCTTCTATTAATCTCCAGCTTTATGGCATGGGGGTCAGAGAAGGACATCTGTATAATGTCTA
Organism: Nesogale talazaci; assembly: GCA_004026705.1. NCBI lineage: Eukaryota > Metazoa > Chordata > Mammalia > Afrosoricida > Tenrecidae > Nesogale > Nesogale talazaci. The sequence continues at coordinate 54,241 of PVJH01006859.1, forward strand.
TGTGTTTGAATTTACTTATGCTTGACTTGTGTCCCAGCATGTGGTCAATTTTTGAAAATGTGTCATGTGGACTTGAGAAGACTGTGTATTTTTTGCATTTGGATGGAAGGCCCTGAATATGTCTATCAAATCTAGTCATCTTATTGTGGTATTTAGTTCTATAGCCTCTTTGCTGAGCTTCTTTCCCAAAGATCTTTCTCTGATAGTGGCATGTTAAAGTCTCCCACTATAACTGTTGAGTCTGTAACATCTTTTTTCATGCTCTGAATAGTCAGTTTGACAAATTTCGTGGGTCTCTCATTTGCCTCATATATATTTATTTTTTTGGCACATATGTATTTATTATGCTTACTGGTTCCTGATGAAGTGTTCCCTTGAGCATTATAAAGTGCCCCTCCTTGTCTCTTTTTATGGCTTGAACCTTGAGGTCTGTTTTATCTGAGATTAGGATTGCGACCCCTGCCTTTTTTGATTCACCATTAGCCTGATATTATCTCTTCCAGCCTTTTATTCTTAGTTTGTTCTTGTCTGCTCACTTAAGATGTGTTTCCTGTAGGCGACAGATTGATGCATTATGTTTTCTAAGCCAGTCAGCCAAACTTTTTATTTTAATGATGGAGATCAGGCCATTGACATTTAGAGTTATGATCCTAATCTGTGGGTTCATTGCTGGCCTTTTGTATTTTTTGGAGTGAGTGTTTTCCTATTCCCCTTTTCATAGTTCTGTTGTGTTTTCATTGGGGGCTTCTTTATTGCTATGTTTTCTACCTGTGGCTGTATATTCTTGGTGATGGGGGTTAGTATGTTGGCTCCTGGATGAGGTTGGAGTATATGATGTTCTCCTATTTGTGCTTGATTGGTGTTGTTCTTCTGGCCATAGTGAGTCAGCAAGGATTTTCCTCGGGGTTGGGTGTCTCACTGCATATTCTTTAAGTTTTCCCTTATCTTGGAAGACCCTGATTTCCCCATCTATCTTAATAGGTAGCTTTGCAGGGTAAAGAATTCTAGGGGAAGCATTGTTTTCCTTCAACTTCTGGGAGATATTGGTCCACTCTCTTCTCCTCTTCATGGTTTCAGTTGATAGATCTGCACACCTTCTTACCCAAGAGCCTTTATATGTGACCGTCCTCTTTTCTCTTGCTGCTCTCAAGATTTTCACTTTTTCCTTGAAGTTGGATAGTTTAACTATTAATGCCTTGGTGAGTTCTTCCTGGGGTCTAGTCTACTTGGTGTCCTCTCTGCTTCCTATATGATAGACTGGTTCTTGTTCATTAGGTTGGGGAAATTTTCTTTCAGAAATTCCCTTGTTAAATTAGCTGTAGATTTCTTCACCATTTCTTGTTCTGGTAGGCCAATGGTTCAGATGTTGTTCCTTTTCATAGCATTGCTCATTGATCTCAGGTTTCCTCTGTCTCTTTTCTTATCTTGTTTGATTGTCTTTCACATTTATTGAGGTCAACCTGGTTGTCTTTAAGATCACTGATAAGAGTCTCAGCCTCATCCAATCTATTTGTGAGATCAGCAACCCTGCACGCAGCTTCTGCTATTTCCCCTGTTAACTCCTGTATTTCCCTCTGATGCTTGATCATCATTCCCTCTATTGTGGACTTCATCCTTTCTATTGTGGCCTTCATCCCTTCTATCATTTCATCCTGTGTCTGTGTAACTTCCCTCATCTCTTTTATTTCTCTCTCCAATCAATCTTCTAAGAATTTCTTTTTGTGGCAGATCCACATCAGACTCTTCTATGAGTGTAATGAGATCTGTTGCTGTGGTTTGTCTTTCTTGTTTACTTATTAGCATTGATGTGGTATTCTGATGTTTACATGATGCTTTGAAGAGGTTGGTGCCATGTTCTTCGGCTTCCAAAGACCCTTGTGTACTTTCAGAGTGATTGGTGTTGATGTTTTCATAGGGTGCCTGTGTTTTACTGTGGAGATTGGTCCGGTTGCAGTGTAGGCAGGTACTGTGTTGACTTAAAAGTCAGCTGTCCCCTTGTTTCCATGTAGATTCCCATGTACACAGACTGCCAGACACACACACTCCCAGCCAGAGACTTCCACACTGTACAGTGCAGCTGGCTCCCTCCTCTGGCACTGAGGTTGCAGTTGTTCAGCTCAAGTCCTGAGCCAACCAGCTTACCTCCTATTCTCACACAGATTCTGTGCACACAGGCTCCTGGGGGCAGACTCTGAGGTTCACAGACTCCCACATACGCAGGCAACCCACATTCTCATCTGCCAGGGTCACAGAAGTTAGACTAAGGCCCTGGATCCAACCAACGGAACCCTAGTTCCCCTACAGACTCCTGTGCACACAGGCTCCTAGAGACAGATTCTGGGGACCACAGGTTCCTGGGGACCCAGATTTGGGAGTATACAGACTTCCTCTCTGAGGAGTACAGCAGCCTCTCTGCTCCCGCTCAGAGGCCTCAGAAGTTCAACTAAGGCTGTGGGCCAGCCAGCTGACCACTTGTTCCCACACAGAGTCTGTGAACACAGGCTCCTGGTGACAGACTTTGGGGCATACAGGCTCCCAGATACACACACTCCCCAACACACATACTTCAAGACACACAAACAACTCAGGCTCCCAACTTCCGAGGCTGCAGAAATTATGCTAATGTCCTGAACCAAACCATTATACCCTTGTTCCCCCACAGACTCCTGTACACACAGGCTCCTGGGGACACACTGGGAGTCTCACAAGATCCTGAGGCCAGATTCAGGGGCACACAGGCTCCCGGGGATCCAGGATTAGCGGCTTAGAGGCTCCCCGGCACACAATTGGCTCCCAACTTGCAGTGGGCAATAAGCAATGGCTCAGGCACCCAGATTCCCTAGGAAATTGGGTGGAACCAGCTTCTCCTCCCTCAGGCTACTCTACACAGGGTGGACCTTCCCAGCTTGGCGTATCAGGAGTAGTTGCCCTAGGCTAAGGGGGGGAGGGCGTGGTCTGTGAGCCAAACTGGAAAAGATCAGGAGTTAACTACAAGTTAGCCACAACTGCAGAAACAATGGTGGATAGAGAATAGCGAATGAAGAGCTCCGGCTGCAAGGGCTCAATCTCCGCCCTGCACTGGAGGCAGGCTGCAGCTCTGTGAGAGCCATGGTTCTGACCAAGCTGCGGTTCCAACCAGATCGCAGTCCAACCAGGCCGCAGACTCACCAAGCCGCAGTTCCGACTAAGCCATGGTTTGACTTAGCCTGTGGTTATGACTTAGCCGTGGTTCCGACTAAGCTACGGATTCAACTAGGCCATGGTTACGACTTAGCTGCAGATCTGACCAAGCCTTGAAGAGCAAGGAACAAGCCTTCACCTCAGGAAACCTTCACAAAAGTAAACATGTGGCATCACCTAGTCTGGTGTCATTTTGAGGATTAAGAGTGTAGGGATAGGGTCAAGCCTGTAAATCTAGAGATAGCCAATGAGACCTCTGTATGGGCATGGCCTTCTGAGAATTCTGGGAAATGTGGTCATTCCTTCTTGGAGGGGAATACTTTCTCTCTCTCTCTCTCTCTCTTTCTCTCTCTCTCTCTCTCTCTCTCTATCTATCTATCTATCTCTCCTCACTTCCTTGGAGACACTCAACTGACCAGGCTCACTCCCTGCGAGATATCCCTGAGGAGAAGCCACATGGACTCATCCTAATGTAGCCCTGGGAGATGAGAAGCCAGCAGAAACCTTTGCCAGTACTGAGATGATTGCAATGCCACTGGATACAGACTTTCTACTCACTGGTCTGTGATCTTCTACATTTGACATCATTGCATGTGTTTCCATTAGTCTGAAGAGGATTTATAGCTTGGTATCAGACATATGGGTTAATATTGGATTTATTGGGTTGGGATGTTTTTCTCAATGGACTGGACTGGACTGGGTTGAGATGTTTTTCTCAATGTTCAATTGCTCTTGAATATTAACCTCTCCCATATATACATATGTGTGTTTATGAATTTTGTTTCTCTAGCCTACCCAGACTAATACAGAATTTAAGAGCAATAATTAATTTAATTTATACATGGATTATACATGTAATTAAAAAAAGAGGGAGTCATTAGTATCATAGTTCTTTGCTGTATCAAAATCTAGTCTTAGAAAGTCTACCTTCAAATATCAGTGTTAACTGGGTTAAAAAATTACAGAATCACCAAAATTATATAAAAATATATCCTTAGGATATAACTGAGTATCAATATTGAGTAAGTCTTATGGTACATTGATAAGAATAAAATTATTATCTGTGAAGATTAATGATTTTGGTGGATTATAAATTTAATCTTCTTTTTGTCTCCTGTAAGTCTTTTATAGGATCAGCTGGAAAAAAAATCAAAGGCAGATGGCTCTGTAAAAGAGACTTCTGCTGCCTTTGCTGGCTCAAGGCACCTTGAAGGGCTGTCTCCACAGTCAATCAGTTTCATGTCATGACTATTTCACTGCCAGCACGTAGTGATTCAGGAGGAATAAAAATAAAACTTGTACAGGAAGTGTCCCTAGATACCTTTGCTTTTTCAGTAGCAGAGGGCCCTGAGTCAACGTGATATTTTTAAGTTCACTGGCAGATAATCTTAGTGAACTGGATGAAAATTTCCTATGTTCCATTGTGAATAAGGTGGAACTCAGACATTACTTTGTAAAAGATATTTATTCGTGATGACTATATGCAAGACACTAGGGAAGGAATTATGTCCCAGTGTAGCACACGTGATTTGGACTCAATCACTCAATAAAGGTTAGGGGTTCAAAATGGCACTGTGTTGCTGTGGTAGAAAGACTTGACAATCTGCTGTTGTAAAGATCGAAGCCTAAAATTCCTGAAAGCAATTCTAATCTCTAACATATGGGGGTCAGGAGGAGTCAGGATAGACTCAATGGCAACAGGTTTTCCTTTAGTAAAGGAATGCTGAGTATATTGGCACAAACCCTTTTCTCATGAAGTTCATGATATAATAGAGTAGTTTTTCTCCAAGATAGGTCCTGGAACAATATCTAGGAGCATCTCCTGAGATCTTGTTAGAAATGTGATTTCTAGTACCTAACACCACACACCAATAGAATTGGGAACTCTAGGAGTACGGACAGCAATCTCTTCGACAAGACCACCAGGAGCCACTGGTACACAAAAACAAGATATTGAACTAAAATCACAACATTGTGAATGTAGCAAACAGGAAGGACAGACTACTCCAAGAACATTGAGAGCAGGGTGCTAATTTGTATATCACTTATTATCAGAACTCCTTTTAAAGACACTACATCATTGGTAGTTGTTCAGTAGTATAATTTTTTGTTTTGGGTTTTTTTTTTTTGTTTTGGGGGCATCACTGCCCTCTGGTAGTGGGTGTAGGAGACCCAGCCTTTGCTCCTGTGGAGCTGCTGCTGTGATCTGTCCTGCAGATCAGTCAACATGGGTTCCTGAAAGGGGGACTGGGAATGGAGAGGGCAAGAGATGCGAGGAATGGAGACAAGACAGTACTCCGATCAAGTCTCGTTTATTGAGCCAAAAGGCAAGGTTAATATAGGCTAGCTGAGAAAGGGGGAGGTACATATATGGAAATGAGGGGAAAAAGTGAATAACCAATCATATGCGTATAATATGGCAGGAACAAATGGCGGGAAGCAGTTCTCAAACAGGTTCGTATGCTAATTAGGTGAACTTCCTAGCACATAGAAACAGTATTACTAATATTCTACCAATGATCATAAAGGCCACATATGAAATAGACCAATAGGCATAAAGGTCACACAAACCATAAACTATCACAAAAATCAAAGGTGGGAAATAAATGATATACATATTAAACTTAAAGACAAACTAAGTTATAAACAGGGACCGGCCTTAGAGGTCAATAATGGCATCACTGGGGATGGGAACAGCATTTGGCTTCCAACACTGCTGGAATTGAGTATAAATTTTTAATAGTGGTAAAATTTCTTTCTTTTTTAAAGATCATTTCATGGGAGCTCATGCAACTCTTTTCAAAATGCATCCATCCATCCATCCATCATGTCAAGCACATTTGTACATTTGTCGCCATCTTTGTTTTCAAAACATGTTCTTTCTGCTTGAGCCCTAGATATCAGTTCCTCAGTAAAGTTTCTTATATGTGTATTTTCTACTACTTAAGTGAAATTTCCACCATTTTTTTTACTCAAGCAAGAACTAAGATAGTATTTCAAAGACATAAGTAATAGGAATTACCTTAGTTGCCATAGAGTACCATACATAATATTTTTCTGACAATCTGACTCATGAAATTGCTAGATAACACTGATAAGTAAAACATCAAGTGCAATAACAAAAATCTAGGTTTCAAAAAGCTAGTATGAGAATGATGGGACTGCTTATTTTTTCAGTAGGCTCTCCTGAAAATCCTAGTAGATCTACAAGTAGACTAGGAGATAGGTAGTTAACACTCATGGGGGGGGGAATAGATAAAACAGAGTCATTGATACTCATCAGCTCTTTTTAAGTGCCAGTAGAGGGTAATTTCCTATAGCATTTTTTAAGGTTTAATAAAATCACTTTTTAAAAGACAAAGTCACTTTACCTTCTACTGCATCCCATGGAACATTGCATGATAATATACTAAGCAGGAATTCCAGGAATTTTTTTTCTGAGACTTACCTTTCTTCTCTATCTTTTGGTCAAGTCCTCCCATCATTTTATTATGAAGAAGTATTATGTGTAGTAATTATACATAGTATTGATAGTTAGCTGCTCATGGCTCTTTCAATTTGTCATACAATGGTGACTTGTATTTACTACGAGGACAGACCCTATATCACAAAGGTTTTAAATGCCAGCAGGGTTATCCAAAGTGAATAGGTTTCAGTAGAGATTCCCCACCAAGAATAGACCATGAAGGAGGAATCAGCTGTCCACATTGGAAGAAGTACCTGCTGAAAACTTTATGCATAGCTTTGAAGCACTGTCAGATATGGAAGTCCCAATGAATGGAAGCAGAACATTGTTGGATATAGTGTCAGAGGATGGAGGAAGCTGCTTTTTCAGAGTAGAGTAGACCATGATTGTGATCAGTAGGTTTATTGTGCCAACCTGGCCAACAGGAACATGTGGGATTAATAAGACTGCAGTTTTGCTTGGAAGGTACAGAGATAAATGGCTCCACAAACTTCACCTCTCTCTCTTGCTCTAGTGATCAGATCAGCATGTGGCTGTTAGTTCTCTACCTCAACTCCTGAGCTACACTACCTGTGTGACAGCCAACCTATCGATCATGTCACTAGGACTTGAGGTTCCTTTGAGACCTGCTTCTCCAAGCTGCTGGTATATGCATTGCTTCAGCTTGGGACTGCCAGCTCCTGTCTTCTTGCTGACTGTTGGTGACCCACCATGCTGGTTTCTGCCTGTGACCAGGATGCCTGTATTGCTCAGTGGAATACTGGACTTTCTGGTTCCTTGACATTGGATCCCATGACACTCATAAATTGAAGGACTTCCATTATGTTCATTGTTTCATGGAGCTGAGTTGAACTAAGCCTTTTGTACTTCCTTGTGGACTAATTAGCTGGTATATTCCTTCATACTGTATATATCTATCCATATAGATATATATAGGTGACAGATTGATAGATGATAGATAGATAGATGATAGAATCATGTGTCCCAGTTTTGATTCTTAAGAACTCTGTCCTGTGATGTTGGTATGGATTATTATGGAAGTTGTATGGACCCCCAATAAAAAGATTCATTAAAAAAGAGGGGGGAGGGAAAGGGGAGCTTTTTTTTTTTTTTAAAGAGGAGCTTGTACCAAGGGCTCAAGTGAAAAATGTTTGGAAATGTATGTGGCAGCATATGTGCAAATGTGCTTGATACAAATGATGTACTGAATGTTGTAGCAGCTGCAAGAGCCCCCAATAAAATTATAAAAAAAAAAACCCTAACATAATGGTGTTGTGACATAAAGCCTGGGGTAAAGCCTAAGGTAGTGGAATCAGAAAATCTTCATTTTCTGATGGGGCATGATTCTAGGAGAGGAGAAAGAACTGCAAAAATCTGTTAATATTCAGAACTTAGAAAGTACAGAGTATGAATCTCAGAAAATTGAAAATCATCAAAATTGAAATTGAATGTATAAAGATCACCATTTGTGAGTTGAAATGAACTAATATTGACCATTTTGATTCAGAAAATCATGTTTTACAAAGCTGGGAATGCCATAATCGAGAGGAATAGTGTTAGAATTCATGGATTTTATAAAAAGGACACTGCAAAACCCACCTTTTAAGTACACTACTATCTGTGATAGGATTTTATCTATCCGCCTTCAAGGAAATTCAATCAATACAACTATTATTCAAGCTTATTCATCAACCGCAAAAGCTAGTGATGAAGAAGATTAAGAATACTACCAACACTGTCAGCTAGAAATTAATCAAACATGCAAACAAGGTACATTGATAATTATTGGTGATTGGAATGCAAACGTTGGAAAGAAAGGGGAAAGAATAGTAGTTGGAAAACAAGGATGTAAATGAAGCTAGAAATTGCATCATAGAATTTTGGAAGACCAATGATTTGTTCATAGCAAATACCTTTTGTCAACAACACAAACAGCAACTATATACAGGTTTTTTTTTTCAGATGAAATACATGAAAATCAAATTTACTGTATCTATACGAAGAGAATGGAGAATCTCAATATTAGCAGCAAATCCAGACCAGGGGCTGCCTGCAAAACACATCATAAATTTCTCATATGCAAGAATGGGTTAAAGCTGAAGGTAGTTAAAGAAATCCTCCTTGAGAGCCAAAACATAAACTTGAGACTATCCCACTTGTAGGATAAAGAGCTAAATTCATTGAGAATAGATTTGACCCCTCAAATACTAATGATGGAAGAAGTCTTAATGAGGTGTTGGAGGACATCAAGAACATCATTCATGAAGAAAACAGAAGGACTTTTAAAAGAGAGGAAAGAAAAATGCGTCAAAGTGGATCACAAAAGAGACTCTGAAACTTGCCCTTGATTGGAGCATAGATAAGGCAAATGGTAGAATTGACAAGTCAAAGAGCTAAGCCAAAAATTTCAAAGGGCAGCTGGAGAAGAGAAAGTCAAATATCATAGTAAAATGTGCTCACCCCTAAAGTTAGAAAACCAAAAGAGAAGACAATTCTCATATCTTAAACTGAAAAAAATTCCAGCCTTAAGTTGAAAAACGGGAAGATTCTATAAGCAAAATATTGAACAATGCAGGAGCGTCAAAAGAAGACGGATATAAAACACAGTCTCTCTATCAAAAAGAACTACTCAACATCCACCATATCAGGAAGCAGGCTATGAGCGAGTACCAATGCTACTGAACGAAGACGTTCAAGCAACACAGAAGGCATGAGCCCAAAACAAGGCTCCAGACATTTATGGGACACCAAATGAAATATTGCAACAGGCTGACGAAACACTGGAAGAACTCTTCTATGCCAGGAAGTTTGGAAAGCAATTACGTGACCAACTGACTGGGAGAAATCCATATTCATACTCATTCTAAAGAAAGGTGATCCAACAGAATGCTCAAACAATAGAACAATATAATTAATATCACATGCAAGTAAATTCTTTATTGCAGATCATCTAACAGTGGTCATAACTGTACATTGACAGAGAGACAGACCTGATTTAGAAGAGGACTTGAAGCAAAGAATATCATTGCTGGTGTCTTATGGATCTTGATTCAAAGCAGAGATACCCATTGCAATATGGAACATTGGCAAGTATTGGCTGAGCTCTCTTTGATTGTGTGAGGCACTAAGGCAGGTGGGAGGAAGTTCCCTCAGTCATGTGGGACCACAGATAAGAACTCCCCCAGCCACACAGGTAGGAATTCACCTTTAAGAAGTTTGACTGAATATCCCCTGGTGGAGGGCAGGTGGACTTCCTCAGTCTCACATTATGCTGTACAAAGTGGAACTCTCCTAGCTGGGGGGAACAGGCATAATAGCCCTAGGTTAAGGGGAGTGGTAAGAAGGTCCACAATGGTGTATGAGAGAAAATGAAAAAGACCAAGAGGAAAAACACTAAAGAACTAAGCCTGCTCCACCTGTGGGAGGATAGAGAGTAGATTAGGAAATAAAAGTCACAATATAGCTGAGCCCCGATACCTGACTGCGGGGTTGCAAAAGTTTAACCCCTGCCCAGAGCTGGCTGTAAATTGTGGTTATGTTGAGATAAAGTCCCTGTTGAGATAAAGTCCCTTCCAAAAGATTCTGACTCTGGCTGGGACAGTGGCTGGTCAAAGGTCAAACCTAGCTGGCATCCACTGTGGTGAGCCAAAAGCCCCTAGCCTCTCAAAAAACTTGTGGATCTGTGTCTTCTTAATTTTATGATGCTCCTTCTATGATTCAGCAGTGTTGAATTTTCCTCTTAGTAATCATCTCGTGGGATGATTGTTGCAGAGTTCCTTTGGTAGGTGTTACTCAGTCACCATCTTCCTGGAAGTCTCCAGGGATGTTACTTTGAAGACTAACGGGCACCTAACCCAAGGCCTTGTATTTTCAATTTTCTCTATGCCTGTGAAAGTGGGATATTTGATAAAGACAACTGTGTTAGTCTGGGTAAACTAGAGAAACACATGCATAAACATTCATATGTGCATAAGAAAGAGCTTTATATACTAGAGCAGTTGAATATTGAGAAGACAACCAAGTCCAAATCAAGTCCATAAGTCCATTTGTCCAATACCAACTGTGGTAGGTAGGCTTGTTGTGCCAACATGGCCAAAGAAGTTATGTAGGATAGTTGTGGCAACATGGCCAATGAACGATTGAATTGTAAGATCAATTTGAGGGTGGAGATAGAAATGGCTCAGCAAGCCCCGCCCTTGCTCTCTTGTTCTTGGATCTCCAGACCAGCCCACTGCCTTGTTTGTCCTGTGCCTCAATCTCCAAGCTATACTACCCGTGGAACACCTAACCTGGGTTGCTGTGAGTTGAGGTTCCTTCAAACCCTGCTTCACCATGTTCCTGGAATCTATATCTCTTGAACTGGGTACTCTTGGACTCTGTTATCTGGCTGACTGATGGTGTCCTGTTTGCTTTTTGCTGCTTGTGACCAGATAGCCTGAATTGCTCTATAGAGAACTACTCGGTGAATGCCGAGACTCCAAGGACTGCCCGTCCACTAGCTGTCTCATGCTGAGTTGCACTGAGCCATTTGTACTGCTTTATAGATTAGTTAACTGTTTATTTCTTATATCATATATCTTTCTATCTATATAAATATACAAAGAGAATTACTAGTGTCTTGATTTTATTTCTCTAGAGAATCCTAACACACCAACCTAGGAAGTCATCTTTAGATTCATGAAGCATATGCTATGATGCCAAATGCAAGAAGATCACAGGCCAGTGAGTGAGAAATGTTGTAGATCAAGTGGCCTTGCAAGCATGCCAGCATTGACAGGGGCCTCTACATGTTTTCTCCAGATCAAGGTAGTGGTGTAGTTCCATGTGTCTTGTGAGCCACAATGTTTCCCAGGGAGTGAGTCTAGAGAGAAGCTGTCTCCCACCTCCAAGGAGAAAAAATAGGAGTTCCTGGAATCCTCAGGAGAAGGCCACACCCTCACAGGTCCTCATTGGCAATATTTGATCGACAGGCTAGACTCTACCCCTACACTCTTAATCTTCATATTGACACTAGATTCTGTAACTACCTCAATGACTGATTAAGAATGGACATGTTTATTGTGGTGTTGATGAATATTGAAGGCCCCTTGAATTGCTAAAGGAACAAACAGATCTACCTTGTAAGTAGGATCAGAATGCTCCTTAAAGAAAGGTCAGGCTTCATCTTATATATTTTGACATATTGTCAGGATGGACCAGTCCCTGAAGAAGAACATCATGCTTGGTAAAATTGAGGAATATTGAAAAAGAGAAATCCTCACAATCAAAAGAATACTCACAATACACACAATGGCTCCAACAAGGGGATCAAGCTTAAGTCCAATAGTGAGAATGATGCAGGACCAAGCAATGTTTTGTTCTGTGGTACATAGTGTCGCTATGGGTAGGAAACAATTCAATGGCACCTAAGAAGAACAAATGAAAATAGTGACCAGCTAGTATTTGTGTCTTCAATGCCATATAATGTTTTTCTCATTGCAATTAAAGCATAGTTTCAAAGCCATCAATTGTATGAGCCTTGTTTTCACAAGTAAGATGGGGATGTTTATCCTTGTCCCAAAGACTTTTGAGAATCTATGGGAATGACTATATTCCTTACTGAGGACATAAAAAAAATAGTGCTATCCATGATTTGGTGATCACATAGGCACCCTATCGCTCATTCTATCATGTTGCATATTCTGTAATTATGTTTGAGAACCTGGGACTTTACCAGTATGTGATTTGTAACAAATCACCTGATGGTAAGTAAAGGACACACTTTAAAATCAACACTAGTTTCCAGCCATGTTACTGATCCTAGTTGCTACTGAGTTGTATCTGATTCATGAACACCTTATGAATAGTGAATGAAACATTGCCTGATCCTGCTCCATATTCTTGATTATTAGTGTGTTTGAGTTCATTTTTGCACTTACTGTGTCAGTTCATTGTATGGAGTGTTCCCTCATTAATGTTGATTCTTAACTTCATCAATTATGATGTCATTTTCTTGCAGTTCAACTTTACTATTGACATGTACAAAGTGTCTGTTGTTAGTCTTAAAATATATACTTGTGATTTGTTAATAACTGAGAATAATTCTCTGCGTTTATGACAAAATTAATATTATAAGATACTTCTTTGATTTTCTTGTTGTTTGGTGCCAGAAACTCAACTCCACCTTAGATGCCAGCAAGCCAAAATTACAAAAAAATAGTCTGATCCTCTCATACTCACAATTGTCCTTTTGTCTGAACCCATTGTTGCAGCCACTGTGTCCATCTATTTTGCTAAGTATCTGTCTACTTTTTTGTTGTCCCTTTAGTTTACCTTTTCTAGGAACTGGTCCTTATAACATGCTGAAAGTTGAAAGGAAGCCTCCCATGCTTGCCTGTAAGGAGCATTTTGACTATACTTCTCCCAAGACAATTTGTTTGTTCTCTTGGCTTTCTTTTAGCCCTCGGTACTTTCACTATTTTTCATCCAATCCCTTGCTTCTTATATTGTTTTTCTTAGAAAGTGATGGAAAATTCGCTGATTGGGTCAGACACAACTTAGTCCTCAAGTAAAATTCTTGTCTTTCAACAGCATAAAGAGATTTTTGTGCACCAGATTTAACAAAACAATGCATTGTTCTCTTGCTTTGTCTGCACCACTTTGCACAAGAAATTCTTGAACCACATACAGTATTCCTTTGTTAAGTTCTGAGGGCTGCTCTTTGATCTATGTATAACTTCTGCATGCGCATAATGAAATGTTCTAGAATTTCTAATCTTCTTAATCCTATCCATAGTTTATTATGGTTCACATAGTGGAATTCCTTTACATAGTAAAAAAAAACACAAGTAAATATCTTCCTGGTACTCTTTACTTTCAGGCAAGATGCATCAGTGTCAACTTGAAGATACAAAAGTGTAGGGGTGCAGTTTCGCCTGTTGTGTTAGTCTGGGTAGAATAGAGGAACAAATTTCATAGTTACGCATACGGATATAAGGAAAAGGTTTATATACAAGAGGAACAGGACATTGAGAAAATATCCTAGCCCAGTCCAGTTCAAAGTCATAAGTCCGATATTAACCCATATGCCCGATATCAGTCTAAAACGTCTCCTGCCAACTCACAAAGTCACAGGTCAGTGGGTACAGAATCCTGGCACTGACAGGGGTCTCCCCATGGCTCCTCACTTCCAGAGCTCAGGGTTCATCAACAGCATCCAGTGGTGGCAGAAGCAACTCATCACTGGCAGGGGTCTCCACATGGCCTCTCCAGCTTCAGAGGTCTGGCTCCATCAGGGCCATGTCATGTGGCTTCTCCGGCTACTCAGATGCTGCCATATTGTCTTGTCCGTGATTCATCATCTCTCAGACTAACTCCCAACAATTGGAGAAGATAGTTTCTCATCTTCACAAGGGAAATATCGCGGGATTTCCCAGATGTATCAGGAGAAAGCCATGCCCACACAGAGGCCTCCTTGACTATTCAATGGCTATCTCCAGATTAACAGGCTAGACTCCACCCCCACATCTCAATCATGAAATTAACATAAGCACATAACCACCACAGACCAGTCATTGTTAATTTAATACTTTCCCATTACTCTGTAACCATATGTAATCTTCAAATAAACAATAAAATCATATTTATACCTAACAGGATAAAACTAAAATGCATACAATTCAACATGTGTCATCATCATTTAAAAATAATATTGTATAAGTGAAGAAAACAAAAGATATCCTGTGCCTTACCACTGCAATTACAAAATATCTACACCTTGATTCTATAATCCTATGAACATATATTCCACCACCTATGAGAGTTTGCAAGCCAACCACCTCATGCCTTTATTCCCATTTTGGGTATCTAATTTCTATATTGCCCACTTACACCAACCCAGTGCTCTAAGGAAACAATCATATCTTTCAACGTGAAGAATCTTCATTCCAGTTTTAAACTCGTGAAGTGTGCATCCATTAGCAAAGTCAAATCAGGACAGGCCATCCATAAAGTCAGCAACGATATGCATCAGTTCACAGACTTAAATCGCTTCTCTTCCTCTGGTCGGGTTCTGGTCAACTCAATGTGGGCGTCTCCACTTAGCCTCACCAGGGTAGCCATTGGTCACCTTCCCTTTAGACCAAGGTCCTATCACAAATTCTCAACATGCCTAGATCTTTCATGCTAGGTCATGAACTTCAGATCAGTCAACCCGCTCTCATCTCCTCTATTTCCTGTGAACCAAGTCCCACAGGTGTCATTGGCCAAATTCAACCCACCTACTTATTGCTGCAGTTCTACTATTTCTACTCAAAGAGTAGATCCAGGTGGAAACCTAGAAAGCATTTCAGCCTGCCACAGGTTTATCTAACCTTGAGTCCCAGAGAGGAGTTATCTTCATGGTTCCACATTCCTTCGCTTCTGAAAATAATCACTAGTCAGGATTTTCCAAGGAAACAGACTTTATCCTTCTTTATCGGTCAGTTTGACTTTCTCTTAGAATACAAGAATCCTGAGTACTCCAAAAGACTGGGTGGGGCTTATTTCTTCAGAGAAATCTTTCCAGGTGTGACCTAACCCCATCTAAGCACAAGGTGGGGTTATTCTCTTCAGAGATGTCTTTGACGCTAAGTCCTAAACCCTCTAGAGGTCAATACTTGGCTTGAGGTAACTGGATTTGCAAACTCTTTTCAGACTTCCCAATATACATTTCTATGCATCCTTATATTTACAATAACAGGAATAAGAAATCAGTATAAACAGCATAGTCAGAAATCAAACTTAATTCTTAAAACAGTCAAGGTCCATACTTATTAAACTTATCTATATCCTTATCTAAACTACTGTTTACACAAAAATATTGAATTAGGTCTCTGAAGGCAGCAAAAAATATCCCTGCTTCCAGTCAGGCAGTCTGACCTTCTTAACCATTGTCTTTGAGCAGAATCCCCATTTTATAAAGGAATAACCAAAGAGAGCATCCAAACAAAATAATCAAAACTTTAACTTCCCATATTGTTTCCAGAAAATAACTCAGTAAACTGCAAGGGCATATCTAACTTCTGGTTAGCCAAAGAAGTAACAATACCACGAGGAACAAGTCAAACAAGCTTTTACTTTTCATTTTATGATTTGTTCCTCTAGTACCCCACTCCTGTGTTAGTCCGGGTAGACTAGAGGAACACATTTAATAGACACGCATGTGGATATAAGGAAAAGGTTTATATACAAAAGGAACAGGACATCGAGAAAATATCCTAGCCCAGTCCAGTTCAAAGTCATATGTCTGATATTAACCCATATGCCCGATATCAGTCTACAAAGTCTCCTTCCAACTCACAAAGTCACAGGTCAGTGGGTGCAGAATCCCAACACTGGCAGGGGTCTCCCCATGGCCCCTCGCTTCCAGGGCTCAGGGTCCATCAACAGCATCCAGTGGTGGCAGAAGCAACTCATCACTGGCAGGGATCTCCACATGGCCTCTCCAGCTTCAGAGGTCTGGCTTCATCAGGGCCATGCCATGTGGCTTCTCCAGCTACTCAGATGCTGCCATATTATCTTGTCCGTGATCCATCGTCTGTCAGACTAACTCCGAACAACTGGAGAAGATAGTTTCTCACCTCCACGAGGGAAATATTGTGAGATTTACCAGATGTATTAGGAGAAAGCCATGCCCACACAGAGGCCTCTTTGGCTACTCAATGACTATCTCCAGATTAACAGGTGAGACATCTCAATCATGAAATTAGCATAAGCACATAACCACCACGCCTGTCAATCAGGCCACAGCCTGATGTTGCCTCCTTGTGGGTCAGTCTTTCTTGTAAGGAGAGTCTTGAGATCCCCTCTATCTTTCTCAGCCATCACTTTCCTGCAGGCAGACCTTGATGGCTGTTAGAGCCCTTGAGATGTATCCACTGCCATTGAATCCACAAGACTTTGCTCCTACTAGCCTGTGTTATCCCTGCATTCTGCACCATTGCTTGTGAATGTTTAAATATGAAGAGAGACTTATGAACTAGTATTGAACTTATGAACTTGAGTTAGTCTAGGCTAGGATGTTTTTTCTGATATATAAAACATCTTAATATAAAACTCTTTCTTACACCTCTATGAGTGTTACTGGATTTGTTTCTCTAATCAACCCAGCCTAACACAACCAGCAATGATATTGCTTGTTCCAAGTCCTCTTCTGAATACTTCTTTACCCTTTGGCTTCTCCCTATCAATGTACTGCTGCACAACCGTTGAATGATCTTCAGCAAAATTTTACTTACATCTGAGTGTATCCACCTTTCATTGGAATGGGTATAAATATGGATCTTTCTCAGTCAGTTGGCAAAGTAGGTATCTACAAAATTTCATTTTTTTATAACTACTAACTTTCCTAGATTCAGACCTTATACAATCCAAATTGTAATTATTAATTTGAATTTGAAATTGTTTGAATTTGTTTCTTCTCATTTTCAGTTGTGCTCCATCAGCAAATGAAGGTCTTGAAGGCTTTTGGTCAGCCAAATTAATTCCTTTTCTGGATTAGAACCTTATTTGGTTGTAGAATGTTGAACTTTGAGTGTGTACATTTGATCATAGATTAAAGATGGAAATTTATAGTCTGCATAATACTCTTGACTTGATGTATGTATGAACAAGCAGCAACGTTAAAGTAGCAAAAGCATATCTTAAAAAGACCTTTAGTAGTCAAAGTAGCTACCTTTGGTGGAAAATGACCTTGGCTGCATCTTTCATGCACTTTTGCATTTAGATTAGCATGCATAATTCATACAGCAATCAGTTAACTGACTGTGGAGCTTCGAACAAGAGAGAATTTTTTATAAATCATTGCTGGTTAAATTGCTAGGACAATTAATAAAGCAGGGAACTTGTGGATATCAATTTGTAAGCAACAGATGTTCATCAACAGCAAATAATTTCCCCCTATCTCTTAGAAAGAAATGACACAGAATAAACACCAGATATCACTTAATCACATTTCTTCAGAAGGATTTGCTCAAGATTGCATAACATTGTTTTTATGAATGTGAGAAAATGCTTAACGTAAGCAGTTCATTTATTTGCTTTAGAGTAACCAACAACAAAAAAACCCACAAATATTCCTTGACTTAAGACACAGAAATCAAATCGGCATTAACTAATCTGTCATCTATCACCTAAATTTAAAACTACGGAGTCTATTCTGACTCAGAACAACCATAAATGGACTTTCTGAGGCTGCAAATCTTTATGGTAACAGCCTCATAGTTGTCCAGAGGTGAGGTTGGTGAGTTGGAACCACTAGAATTGTGATTACACCAGTGCTTTCCCACATTGGCCAGCCCAAGTCCCCACCATCTCCCACAGGCGTTCTTAAAGGGAGATGAGGGTAGATCATCTGTGTATTCACAGATGGCCCAGAGATTCCTCCCCAGTGCGGATAACCTCAGCATGCCCTACTAGTGCTTTAAATGTTATTTTCATTATTTATTTCCACCTGGGTCACATGTTACCTAAAGAGTTTAAATGTGCTTATGTCCTTTAGTAGTAAAGCTATCTTACATTTAGCATATCAGCTATAAAAATAGAATTTTTCACTTTTGAAAGATACAACTGTTCACAGCAATTTAAGACCATATGAAGTACAAGGTATACCTTTAGAAATGACTGGTTGTTCAGGTAACAACAAATATGTGTTGCTTTATTAAATGGTAGAAGGCATCTAGTGTAGTATATTTAATATCGCATTCAAGAGCTTTTAAACCATTAGGTCATCTCTTAATACTATGATGATCTGAGATTATAGTAAATTACAGTAACCCAATTCTGACATTACTACTAATGGCCAATACCCCATCAGGCAAAGAACCATGCCCAGCTCTGCTGTTTGCTGAAGGCAATGAGAATATGAAATGGGTGGTTGGACTGCTAACAGAAAGATTGTAGTTTAAAGAAAGATGGGCTCTTTTATCCCATAAGAGTCACACTCTCAGAAACTCACACATGGGCAATTCTAACCTGTCCAACAGGTTTGCCAAGAGTTGGAATCAACTCAATGTCAGAGAGTTTGGTTTTCTGTTTGTTTGGTTTGGTTTTTTGAGGAAACACAAGCTACATCCACATGATTAGTTACAGAGACTAGGAGTGTAATCATTATTCATATCTCCTCTTTGTATGCCTGCATCAAATATATATATATATATATATGGATAACACATTTTTGTTTGTATGTGGGTTACTTATATAACACAAGCATGATTTTATTGTGGTCTTTGAAGATTCCATATGGTTAAATAGATGTGTACAGGTGCCAACTTGACAAAATGTGTGTTGTAAAAATTTCTTGTGTCAACTTCACCTGACCAGCATTTACCATAGAGAATCATTTCCTCATTCAAGTAACGTTTCTCCAGAAGATGTAGGTCACAACTTGTTGATGTCTCCCTAAAGATGTGTCATATTTTCACATCTAGAATTAATGCCCGTCTTCCTTCCTTCCTTCCTCCCTCCCTCCCTTCCTTCATTCCTTTCTTCCTGTAGGTATAGATCCTACATATATTTTCTTAGGATATGTGTCTGCAGCTCATAATATTTCCTGCTGATTCCTGGAGCTACCCATAGCCCACCATCATATCTGTTCTACTGATTTCACTGGCATCTGATGCCTCAAACATATTATGTGAAGACCAAACTGGACTTAACCACTCCTGGAACTATATGATCTACCATATGTCAGTCAGTTTGTTATCCTGAGGTGGCTTGTGGTTGCTGTGTTGTTGGAAACTCTGTTACTGGTACTTCAAATGCCAACAGTTAAGCAATGAGAACAGGAAAGCTTCCAGACTAAGAACAGGCTACAAAGAAAAAATATTTGGAGGAAGTAACTGCTGAAAATCTTTAGGAATACCAATAAATCATTGTCAGCTACTGAAGTTCTAATGAGTGCAAGCAAAATATTGTCATAGACAGGGACAGAGGATGGGCCCTTGGGATCAAAAGGCTTTCAGGGTGTGAAGAAAAGATACTTTCTCAAAGTTCAGTTGACTACTGACATGAGAAGAGTAAAACCTGTAGGAAAAAAGCCTTCAGGATCTTCATTTGCTGATGCAGCATAACTCAAAATGAGGGAAAATGGCTGCAAAAAATCCACTAACAATTGGAATTTGGAATATACAAAGTATGAAGCTAGGAAAACTATAAGTCATCAAAAATGAAATGAAACATATAAAGATAAATATCCATAATATGAGTTAAAAATGGACTGGTATTGGCCATTTGAACCAGAAAATCATATAGCTTACTATGCTGTAAATAGCACAGTCATGAGAAATGGTGTGACATTCATTGTCAAAAGGAACATGGCAAAATGAATATGGAAGGACAATGCTACCTGTGATAGGATAATTTCTATCTGTCTTTACGGAAATCCAATCAATGCATCTATTATTTAAAATGATATTTAACCACCAAACCACCAAAGCTAGTAATGAAGAATTCTTCCAACAACTTGATCCAACATGCAATCAAGATGCATTGATAATTACTGGTGATTGGAATGCAAAATTTGGAAACAAAGAGAAAGGAATACTAGTTGGAAGAGGTGGCCTTGCTGATAGTAATGAGACCTGAATTAGTATGATAGAATTATTTGAGACCAGCTTGTTTCTAGCAAATATCTTCTTCAACAACAAAAAAATGGTAACTATACCCATGGATTTTTCCAAATGAAATACACAGGAATCAAATTGATCCCATCTGAGAGAAGCTCAATATCAGTTGTGAAAAGCAGGTCAGGAACTGACTATGGAACAGAACATCAATTTCTCCTTTCTAAGTCCAGGCCAAAGCTGAAGAAATTTAAAGCAAGTTCAAGTGAGTCAAAATATGGCTGTGTGTCTAGCTCACCTGAATTTAGAGAACATCTCAATAGATGTGATGCATCTTTTTCTCTTACTGGCTGCTAGGAGTTGACTCCTGGGACTCAAGGATCTGACTGTTGAGTCAACCATTGAGTTCCAGAAATTAGTCCTGAGACTTTTGCTGCCTTCACCACACAACAAAAGGAACATATTGAGGTAAACCATAAGCTCTAGGAGCATAACTTTGATTGTCATGAGAAAGAAAGAAGTGACCAGGCCCATGAATGTTCAAATGAGGCAAAAAAAGATCATGGATCTGAAGGCCAACCTCTGCTACAAGCAGCATCATGCTGAGAAAGCACAGGAGCATGACTAGAGAAACACCAAACAAAAGAACCATGAGAGGATGTTATAGATAAGCTTGTGGTGCCAAAATGGCCAAAGACAATAGGTAGGTCTGTTGTGACAACATGGCCAACTAACACACATGATCAATTGAAGGGCGGAGATAGAAAAGGCTTGGCAAGATCCGCCCTTGCTCTCTTGCTTTCGGATCTCCGAACCAGACAGCTGCCTTGTTGGTCCTGTGCCTCAATCTCCAAGAAACATTACCCGTGGGACACCTAATCGTGGACTGTGTTGCTGTGAGTTGAGGTTCCTTCAAGCCCTACTTTGCCACACTTCTGGGATATACATCTCTTGAGCTGGAGACTGTTGGACTCTGTCATCTGGCTGACTGTTGGACTCTGTCATCTGGCTGACTGCGTTGCTGTTTGCTGCCTGTAACCAGGTAGCCTGAACTGCTCTACAGAGGACTACTCAGCAGCCCTCAAGACTTGAAGGACTGCCAGTCTTCTAGCTGTCTCAGGAAAGTGAGTTGCACTGAGCAATTTATACTGCTGTATAGACAGTTAACTTTCTTTCTTATCTTCTATATCCTTCTCTCTACATAACTATATAAAGAGAATTACTCATGTCCTGGTTTTATTTCTCTAAGAGTACCCTGCCCGACACAAGTGGTACCAGGAGTGCTTCTAGAGAAATAAAATCATAAATATGGGTTTCTTTGATTGGTTCTCCAATCTGATTAGTCTAAAGAGCACTGATGATGCTAATTCTAGACCGAAAGCCATGGGTAATTTTGCCACTCCTACTAGTCCATGGTGTGAAATAGCACAGCTAATACTTAAAGTAGGAGCACCCGATTGATGGGGTGCTAGTTATAGGAGAGGCTCTGGGAGATGATATGTTTGATATTTTCCAGCAGTTTTGTCAAGATGTCAAGTATAGGGAGGCTGGTTGGCTGGTCCTCCTTACAATGGACTATGTGATTAAGGAAAGGGATTGCCTCAGGGCCTAAGAAGCACGTGTCAAGTGCCGATATTCCTACTAAAGTAAAGAATAAGCTATTGCATCTGGCTCCCCAAAAATGAAAGAGGAGGCACAATGCTTAGTGGGAGTCTTCAGATTTTGGAGGCAACATATCCCTCATTTGGGTGTACTACTTCGACCTATTTATCAAGTGACATGAAAGGCCTCCAATTTTGAGTGGGGCCTGGAATAAGAAAAGACTCTGCAACAGGTTCAGGCTGCTGTACAAGCTGCTTTGCCACTAGAACCATATGATCCAGCTGACCCAATGGTGCTAGAAGTGTCAGTTGTTGATAAAGATGCAGTGTGAAATCTTTGACAGACCCCTATTGGTGAATCACAGCATAGACCATTGGGATTTTGGAGTAAAATCCTTCCATCCTCTGCAGACAACTACTCCCCTTTTGAAAAACAGCTGTTGGCCTGTTACTGGGCTTTGGTGGAGACTGAACTCCTCACCATCGGCCACCAAGTCACCGTGACGCCTGAACTACCCACCATGAACTGGGTATTGTCTGACCCACAGTCATAAAGCTGGACATGCGCAGCAACACTCCATTGTTAAATGGAAGTGGTACATATGAGATCGGGCCAGAACAGGACTTAAAGGTATAAGTAAACTGCATGAAGAAGTGGCCCAAATGCCCCCAGTCCCCACTCCAGTCACATTACCTTCTCTCTCCCAGTCTGCACCTATGGCCTCCTGGGGAGTTCCTTATGATAATTTAACTGAAGAACAGAAAGGTCATGCTTGGTTCACAGATGGCTCTGCACGATATGCAGGTGCCACTCGAAAGTGGACAGCAGCAGCACTGCAGCCCCTTTCTGGGATATCCCTAAAAGATAGTGGTGAAGGAAAATTCTCCCAATGGGCAGAACATCGAGCAGTGCACCTGGCCGTTCAGTTCGCCTGTTAGTCCAGGTAAACTAGAGGAACAAATTTCATAGACACGCATATGGATGTAAGAAAATGGTTTATATACAAAAGGAATGTGACTAAGAAGGCATCCCAATCCAGTCCAGTACTTCAGATCAAGGAACTCACTTCACAGAAAATTCAGTGGGGCAATGGGCCCATGCCCATGGAATCCACTGGTCATATCATGTTCCTCATCATACTGAAGCAGCTAGCTTGATAGAGCAATGGAATGAGCTCCTGAAGACACAACTACGTGGCAACAACTTGTGGGGCCGGGACAGTGTTCTCCAGGTAGCTATATATCCTTTAAACCAGTGGCCAATATATGGTGCTGTGTCTCCAATAGCCAGGATTCACGGGTCTAGGAACCAAGGGGTGGAAACTAGAGTGGTACCACTCACTATTACTCCTAGTAACCAACTTTGCAACATTTTTGCTTCCTGTCCCAGAAACCCTGTGTGCTTCGGGCCTGGAAGTCCTGGTCCCGAAGGAAGGAACTCTCCCACCTGGAAACACAGCACAGATTCCACTGAACTGGCAGCTGAGAATGCCTCCTGGCCACTTTGGGCTTCTCATGCCTTTGGGTAAACAGGTCCCAAAGGGGGTCACTGTACTGAGCGGTGTGATTGACCCAGATTACCAAAATGAAATTGGAATGGTCTTACATAATGGGGGTAAAGAAGAAATATGTCTGGAATTCAGGAGATCCCATAGGCCAATTCTTACGGCTACCATGCCCTGTGATAAAAGTTAATGGTAAATTACAGCAACCCCTTCATGACAGAACATCTAATGACCTAGACCCCTTCGGAATGAAGGTCTGGATCACCCCACCAGGCAAAAATACACAACCAGCTGAGGTCATTGCTTAGGGCAAAAGTAATACAGAATGGGTAGAAGAAGGTAGCTCTCCTACCAGTTACGACCACGTGATGAATTGCAGAAGTGAGATTTGTGATTGTTCATGTGTTTTCTGTTTATGAGCTTATTTAATATCTTTCCTTTGTTCATGTATGATATATAGGCTGTAATTGGACTCAGTGTGTTCTCATTTATATGTATGACAGATGTTTGATATTAAATATAAGTTTGATTTCATTGATGTCTGGAAATTTTATATGGCTAAATAATTGTGTACAGGTGCCACATTGGCAAGGGGTGGATTGTTATAGGTAAGCTTGTGGTGCCAACATGGCCAAAGACGATAGGTAGGTCTGTTGTGACGACATGGCCAATGAACACACACGATCAATTGAAGGGCGGAGATAGAAAAGGCTTGGCAAGCTCTGCCCTTGCTCTCTTGCTTTCAGATCTTCGAACTAGACAACTACCTTGTTTGTCCTGTGCCTTGACCTCCAAGAAACACTACCCGTGGGACACCTAATCGTGGACTGTGGAGCTGTGAGTTGAGGTTCCTTTAAGCCCTACTTCGCCACACTCCTGGAATATACATCTCTTGAGCTGGGGACTGTTGGACTCTGTCATCTGGCTGACTGTTGGTGACCTGATCTGCTGTTTGCTGCTTGCGACCAGATAGCTTGCATTGCTCTACAGAGGACTACTCAGCGGCCCTCAAGACTTGAAGGACTGCCAGTCTTCTGTCTCACACAAGTGCGTTGCACCGAGCAATCTGTACTGCTTTATAGACAGTTCAATGTTTCTTTCTTATCTTATGTACCATTCTCTCTACATAAATATATGAAGAGAATTACTTGTGTCCCAGTTTTATTTCTCTAAGAGAACCCTGCCCAACACAGAGGACTCTACAAGGTGCAGTGTTTGCTTGCCTATCCAATGGAAAGAGAGCATAGTCCTAAAGTACTTCCCAATATGATTTCACAAAAACCAAGAGAGAAAGTGGGGAAATGGGAATCCCCTCTGCCCAAAGTCTGTGTGTGGTGGGAGGGAGGTTGGGGGGTGGGGAGAACCTAAGTACTAAAAGTTATTCAAACAGAAGGCAGGGAAAAGGATGGCTACTAAGATCTACTTTGTTGGAGGTGGTTTTACAAGGAAACCACCACAATATGAAGGATTCATCAGACCACAAGCCTTATGTTTCACACACACAAAAAAAAGCACATTACACACCCTGTGCTTAAAGTCACCTTTTGCTTGTCGATACTTGGGGTAAAGAAGAATCCATTTTCCCCACTGGATACAACATTGGGTGTTATTATCAGTCATTCTAGCATTGAAGTTAGTGTGAACAAGTCAGGCCTGGTGACACAGGAGGCATGGTAATTTGGAGGAAATATTCCCAGATTGCAAATAATCCT
Source organism: Nesogale talazaci (assembly GCA_004026705.1). Taxonomy (NCBI): domain Eukaryota; kingdom Metazoa; phylum Chordata; class Mammalia; order Afrosoricida; family Tenrecidae; genus Nesogale; species Nesogale talazaci. The sequence goes on from PVJH01006859.1 coordinate 79,285, forward strand.
GGAAATCATGGATGCATAAATGCTGTCTTACTGGTTTGATGACAGTTTCATGCAAAGAATGCTCTTTCTTTCTGAGGATACCAAAACCAATCAGGAAAGTCACCATTAATACCTATGTTTCTGAGTCCCACCCAACAGTTTACATGTCAGCAAGAGAACTATTAATAAGAAAAAACAAAATGTTAAAATGGCCCATTGCAAAAAGAAAGAAAGAACAGATTTGACACACTGAGCCACAATAACAGAAGACCCAAGAGGTTGTGGAAGGACATCAAAACCATTATTGATGAACAAAGGTAAGGGTCATTAAAAAGAGAAGAAATAGAGAAAAAAATCAAAGTGGATGTCAGAAGAGACTCTGAAACTTGCTCTTAATCATAGAATAGTTAAAGGAAATGGAAGAAATGGTGAAGTAAAAGAACTGAACAGAAAATTCTAAAAGTCAGCTCAAGAAGACAACAGAAAATATTATAATGAACTGTGCAGTTAAATAAGGGAACAATATACTCAGCATATCTTAAAGTGAAGGGAGTCAAGAAAAAATTCAAGGCTTAAGTTGCAATGCTGAATGATACTATTAGCAAAATATTGAATAATGCAGAAAGCATCAACAGAAGATAGACATAATACAAAGAGCTACTGTGCCAGAAAGAACTAGTCAATCTTCCACCATTTCAGGAAGTAGCAAATGAGCAAGAATCAATGCTACTGAATGAAGAAGTTGAAGCTGCACAGGAGGCATTAGTCAAAAGCCAGGAATTAAAGGAATACCAACTTAAGTGTTGCAACAAGCTGATGCAACACTGGACACACTTCTCTTTTATGCCAGGAAGTTTTGAAGACAGCTACTTGGCCAACTTCTGGAAGAGTTTCATATTTGTACCCTAAAGAAAGGTGACACACAAGAATGCTCAAATTACAGAACATACAAATTACAATATCATCACAATCACATGTAAGTAAAATTTTTGCTACATATCATTAAACAAAGTTTTAGAAGTGCATTGACAAAGAGCTACCACTAGACATTCACTCTGAATTAAGAAGAGGATGTGGAGCAAGGGATATCATTGCTGATCAAAGTGGAGAATACCAGAAAGATGTTTTCTTGTGTCTTATTGACTATGTCAAATCACTTGACTGTGTGAATCAAAAAACTGTGAATAGCCTTGAGAAGAATGGGAATTCCAGAACACTCCATTGTGCTCATTGGAATCTTGTACATGGATCAAGAGGCTGTGGTTAGAACAAAACAGGGGAATACTGCATGGTTTAAATCATGAAAGGTGTGCATCAGGATTCTATCATTCCACCATACTTACTCAATCTGTCTGCTGAGCAAATCAGAGTAGCTAGTGATATACAAAGAAGAATGTGGCATCAAAACTGGAGGAAGGCTTATTAACAACCTGCAATATGCAGATGACACAACCTTTCTTGCTGAAAATAAGGAGGACTTGAAGCATTTGTTGAAGCAGATCAAGAATTTCAACCTTGAGTATGGATTACAACTCAATGTAAAGAAAACTCACAACTGGACCAATAAGTAATGCCATAATTTATGGAGAAAAGTGTGAAGTTGTCAAGGATTTTTGTCTGTTTGATCAACAATATATGCTCATGGAAGAAATCAAGAGATCCCAAAATGTTCTGCATTGGATAAATCTGCTGCATGAGTCTTCTTTAGAGTGCTGAAAAGCAGGAAGGTTTTTGAGGAATAAGTTGCACTGGTCTCAAGCCATAGTATTTTCATTAGTATTTTCAATTGCCTCATATGCATGTGACATTAAGCATTGAATAAGTGGAAAAGAATCAAAACATTTGAATTGTGGTGCTGGTGAAGAATTGAAAGCAACATAAACTGGTGTAGAACAAACTGATCTATATTGAAAGAAGAATGGCCAGAAACATGGATAGCAAGACATCTCCATATATACTTTGGAAATGTAAGAAAGAGAGACTAGTCCCTGGATAAAGACATCATGCTTGATAAAGTAGATTGGCAGTCAAAAATAGGAAGTCCCTCAAGTTGCTGAATTTACAGTGTCTATGACAAGTTCAAGCCTTGAAACAATTGAAGGGATGACACAAGACCAGGTAGTGTGTTGTTCTGCTGTACGTAGAATTTCTGTCTGTAGGAATAGATTCATTGCCACCTAACAACAAACAGCATACCTATATTGTATATAGCACTGTTAGCATAGAGATTGTGCATTGGGCTACCAACCATAAGATCAGTAGTTCAAATACATCAGCCACTCTGGGAAAGAAAGATGAGACTTTTTACTCCCACAAAGAATTAGGCTTGACACACTGTATGTAGTTACACAACTCATCTCAATAAATGAAATCAAAACAATATCCCATTATATCCTCTGTAATGTGATTCTCTTGCTTTTTCCACTTTCCTCCACCCTTCTTCAATATCCTATCTCTGCCCCCCAACCCTGGTCCCTGGCCTCCTCATTGTCACCCGACCCTCGGTGTAAAAAATCATGTTTTTTTCTTCTCCACATCTCCATATAATGATGATGTCATTAAATATTTATTTTTATAAGATTGACTAAGTTTACTAAGCATGATGTTCTCTACTCTTGTCCATGTGTTGCAGTGTTTAATAGAGTTATCACTGTTTTTATTATTGATGCACAGTATTCCATTATATGAATGTGCCAGAATTTGTTCATCCATTGCTTTATAATTGGCATTTTGAGCTGTTTCCATGTTTTCACTATTATAGAAATTGCTGTAACAAAGATAGGTGTGCATTAAGAAAGAGGTGGAGGAGGTGGTGGAGGAAGAGGAAGAGGAGGAGGAGGAGGAGAATAATTAGTTTCGAGAACACAAGGGCAGGTTTACGCTGTTCTATAGGGCTATTATGGGTGGTATTTGACGTGCTGGCAGTGAGGGGGTTTTTCAATAGCAGTGTGAGTTGTTTTCCTTAGAATGAACTTTTTAAAATATACATATATGTGTCATTGCCTTCTCTTTCCTAGAAAACCCAGCATAACACATTCAGCCCAACACTTTGTCAGACTGATCCTCTTTCTTTATATATTTTTGAATATTGTTCTTTTTTCTCCCTCTCTGTTCATGATTTTATATTGTGATTCTGATACACCAGCCAGTAGTGATCCTAAGAACCATCTAATTCTCCTGGTCTCAAGAAAGGCAGGCTGTGATTGATGTGGTCCCAAACTCCTTTGGATATCAATTTTCCAACTTAGATGCTAAAACTGTTTTAAATGTTACCATCTCTCAAATCTCAGGAACTTGTGGCACCAAGTAGCTTTGTATATTGAGGAAAGTAGGAGGAAATGCAAATAATGAGAATTGGTTGAAAACTAAATACACATCTTTCTAATGTAATCCCCATTCCAGAAGAAGGCTAGAATATTTTCCGTTAAACAGAGATGCCTGAACATGAGTCAGCATGCACACTTAGGTATAGTAGAAAAATGGACAGTAAATAGGTATGTTTTACAAAGAAGTCCCTGGATGAGGGAAACAAGTAATTCACTAGTCTGCTAACCAAAAGGTTAGAGGTTCTAATCCATCTAAAGACACCTGGGTTAAAAAAAAAAAGATGAATTAATTTCTAAAAAACAGACAATGAAAACCAGTAGTGCTCTAACACACATGGATTCACCATGAGCCAGAATATTAAAAAACGATGCATTTTCAAAATATCTCCAAAGAGATTGACTCAAGACTCACCCTACAGTAATACTGCCACAGGAACAGAACAAAGGTAACCCAAAGGGTATTATATTATAGCCACATGCATAGAGCTGATGCCTTACAACACAGATTTTGTGAAGACACAATTCAATCTATAGCAAGATCAATCATTGATAGGAAAAATCCATATGGAAAGTTGTGGCTCTGGAAACGTACTCTGTTAAAATTATCAGCCCGTGTCCAATCAGAGACACACATTCCTCTGTTAGAAGTCTCTGAGGAGATTACTGGGTTTTTTTTAAAGGGGCTTAGAACTTGCAGTTACCAAGAAGTGCACGCTGGAACACAAAGAGCTAATGGAGACTGGTGCAATGAAGCTGTGAGGAGGTCGGTTCCGAGTAGACTCAGAACTGCAGAGACTACTCAGAATGCTGGTGTCCATTCTATCCGAAGTGGGAATCCTTGAAGGAAATAAAGATAGAGCATGATAAAATTTACATTGTAAAGCATTATGAAACACGTGTTCAGAACATGTACGTGCAAGGAGAATAAGTTAGAGGATTTCATCTTAGCCCTAGAGGAAATGGGAAGAAACAAACGGATTTAGCAGACACAATATCAGAAGGACTCTAAAATCAATAGAAATGGATTATTTATGAAATATGGAAAAGATGGAGCTGGAGATGTGCAAGAATGGATAGAATATCCTAGCCCTGCATATGTAAAACATTTTAAATTATTTTCTAAATTATAAATCTACTTGATCCAAGGTGAAATAGGAAATAAACTGACTTAAAAAGAGACCATAAATCTTCAAAATGCAGGAATTTTGTCTTTTGCGTTTTTTAGAGTATGTGATTTAAAAAGCCATCATAGATAAAACAAGATATTAAAGTTTTTTAAGTACAAATAATTTGTGGCTTGCAAGCCCTTTTCTGTTTTTAATAACCTACAGTGGTCTTGGTACCCTAACTATATTGCTTTCCAAATATAACACTGACCAACTCTCCAAAGTCACCAATCCCCACCACTCTTCTTTTGCTTTTCTCAAAGCAAAAGCGTTTCTCCAGTGAATGGTGAGCTTTCCATCTTAAGAAATCAGCTCCGCATGCTACAGAGAAAGTAATTGAATTCAATATCAGTGTTATTTTTTGACCTGTGCATCTTCCACCATATGAAAAGTGAAAATAATACTGTATCATCAAATTCTCCACATTCTCACATAGTTCATCTGGTCAAAAGGAATCAAATACCACATTGCTGAAGGGGGAAAAAAACATGATCAATTCTCCTGTGGTTATTTTACAAAGAAATTTCTCTTTCTCTGCTTTTATATAGGACATAAAATTTTCATATCGTTGAAATGAACTGTGCAGAGAAAAAGGTAAATGCCAGCGGGCATCTAAATATTGAAGCATCTGTTATATTTTACACTCTGTAATCACAAATCTTATAAAGCTTCATTGCATTTGAGACTGAATTCTACACAAATTGTCAAAGCCTGATAGTTGCAGTAATTTCCATTATACTTATATGTTTAATAATAATGTTTCACAAACTTTCCTCTACCTTTCATCCTTACACTGTATAGAAACATGTTTTTCTAAATAGCAATCGGTTCCCAATGTCCACTCTAGCAATTAGTTCCCAACATCTGCTAAATCTTTTTTGTAAAAGATTAAAATTTATATGCTGGACATTAGCATTTTTCGTTAAAATTTCAAAATGGGTAGGGTGCACAAAAATATACTTTTCTGGGTATGTGTGTCGGGTGTGTGTCTATTGTATCTGCTTTTAATTATTAAAAGCATTTTCTAAAGCATCCCAAAAAAATACCTTCCAAGAGAAACATTAAAATGTGTTTACTTTGACAGAAGGTTAATACTGGCATTAAAAGCATAACAAATGCTGTTTTGTTTTTGTTTTGTGTTTATGTCTTGAAATAAGAGCTGGATGAACTTCTGATTACTATGCAAAGCTCTCCCTGTATCACCTGCCCCCTTAAGGCTTACATTGACCAAGTGTATGTACACTGCATGGTGCAAATGTTGGATATCACAAAAATGCTTGGGCACCTTTGCATGCTGAATCCACTTTTCTTTCTTTCCGATTTTAACTTTCAAATGAGCAACATTGTTTCCCCTCTTCTTAATACATTTGCTAAATCCCTTCCCATTTTCCCAGTACCCAGACTAACTGTTCTTAAGCATACATTATGTGGTTAGTGAGAACAGTGGTGATCAGAGAGAATTCTCTCCTTCCAAGTAGAAGACCTGGGATCCATTCCCAGTTTATGAGACTAACGGGCAGTGACCACTCTCAGTTCTGTCATTGGAAGTTTGTATGTTGTTATAACGTTGACCAGGATTCAGGGGCATGTCCAGACTAAGAAAATCTTGAAGGAAAGGTCTGACAGAAATCAGCCAATGAACACCTTGTGGATCACAATGATAAAAAACACAGCCGGTCCTGAGGATGTCCCTGATGCATAGAATTGCCATGTTTAGGGGACCCACTCACAGCAACTAATAGCATGTGTTTGGTTATGAAATGAATAAGCCAGTGTAACAACCCACTACCATCAAGTAACATAGTGGTTTTTGTACTGGGCTGATAACCACAAGGTCAACTGTTCCAACCTGACAGCTGTTCCAAGGAGAAAAATGTGGTGGTCCACTCCAGTAATGATTTAAAGTCTGGGGAACCCAAAGGGGGAGGTCTACTCTATCCTATAAGCCTCTAGGAAACCATGTACCATCCCATTTAAGTCCCCTAAACGAAAGATATCTGGCATGTAACATCATCTCTAGTTTGTGCATCAGGAAACGAAGATTCAAGGAGATCCGATGACTCTGTCTCTGTTATGGAATCAGGTTAACCATTAGAATAGCATCAGTATTTCACAGGGCCACTGTGTGCACACTGCACGACTCCAGGGAATGCCAGACAGAGGGCTTGTAACAGAAGTGATGTTCCTGCAACTGTGCTATGCTTCAGCCACAGATCTCATTCGAAACTCACATCCTTTTCCCTGCACTACAGTACCACCTTACTAATCCTTTCTTACTAAAGGAGCAAGCGTGGACAGGGATTGAGGAAATCAAATAATGAGAGCCAAATTTGGTGTGGCACTTCCTGAAAATACCACTAATGTTTCCACAGAATTCTTTCAAATAATCTAATCCTCAAAGCAATATTTTCATATTTGTATTCTTGCACAAAAATGTAGCTAGTGATCATTTATAAAGAAGCACAAACTAACCTATTACAGGATACCTTCATACACTATGTACTGGGTGATTTTTTTAAAAAATTCACTCTATTAACTATCAAGGGAACCTGAAACAAAAATTTGACACCTAAAGTTAATCATATATTGATATGAAGGTTGACACGCATTTGAGGAGGAAATGTGTCTCTTTAGCATATCAATCTACCTAGAAACTTCCCAATTTATTCAGAATTGTATTTTCCTAATTGATAACAGACACTGTGCTTTCCAAGTAAGAGACATAATAGAATAGTGAACATCTGCAGAGACATGGTTAAATGAACAAAGACAATTCGAAGGCATTTGCTGTCCTAATTTCTAGCAAACCAACAGACAATGCCCCGAAACTCTCCATCAGATCCAAACCAAACTGATAAGTTAATCAGAGCATAACAAGTCTTTGCCAAGTGACTTCATAAGAGACTGAAAGTATGTTTAACAGTACACATGGGTATATTTTTGCTAAATACAAAAGCTCATTGTGAAAAAATATCATTTAGTATTGTTAAATCCTTGGAGAATACTATTCCCATTGGTGATTAGCACTCCAGGACACAGAGTGAAATGAGGAGATATATTAATTTCCCCCTGGAACTCTGAACTTTCAGGCAATAAAGTCCTCACTATCAATCTACTCAGAAATTCTCATCTTCAAGCTGTACCAGTGAGGATCCCATTTACCCCGTTATTGATGGGAACTTTCCAGAGGTTTATGATCGTGAACAATTTGGTCATGGTTCTGTTAAGTTGTTGAAAGTTTTTCTGTTGTTGTTTTTTGTTTGTTTTATACTCAGGAAAATTCTTTCCTTCAGTTTAAGACTTTATGGTGTACCAAGTTTGTGAGACAACTCTAGAAAGCTCTTTAGTAATAATATATTTTGTTTATGAACAACATTATTTTAACTAAGGAATCTTGTAAACATTAGAATTCTCAAGATGTATGATAATCTATCAACAAAAACTGTCAAAAATAGACATGAGGCATCACTAAATATGAAGAATGTTTTTCAAAAAGTTCTTTTTGCAATTATGTATGCATTTGTTGAGCTACCTTCATCTCCTTAATATACACTTCATTCCTCTTAAAAAATATTATCTATATCAATATAATGTCCAAGTATGAGAAAGTCTTTCAGATCAAAATAACCATACAAATCTTTGCATGTGCAAAATTGAGATCATAGTAGAACAATTCTAAATAAATTTTTAAATGATTTACCTTTGAGCTCTAAGTAAGCAGTGACAAAAAGCATTCAACAATTTTTTGAATACCTATCAAGGTTTCTTCCCTTCTTTATGTTTAGTTTTCTTTATTTATTTTTAGCAGTTTTACCTCAACATAACCTACTTATCAAACAATTCAATAGTTCAATTATATCTAGAAGAGTCATGCAGTCATTACCATACTACCCATTGGACTAAAGACTGAAACTCCCTGGTGGGAGAAGCAGCACCTCGCTGCTGTACCATGGCAATGAAATTGGCAGTTGTTGCCCTTTCGTTTGGATCTCTTTCCTTGAGGGTGCCCAAGAAAGGTGGCCTGTGACTACCCTAGACTTACTATTTCAGTGTTCTTCTAGGTTTACTGAGATATGTATCCTCTAGAGGCCTGGTTCTTCCACTGTCAAGAACTACTATTAAAAGTTTTATCACCAATCCCATTGTTTGTGCTGTGTCCAGTACCTTAAGAGTTTAATCTGTACAAGTCATTAATTCATGTAATAGTGTTCATAGCTGGACTATACGTGTATAATATGTCTTTATCAACTATGTTTAAAATCCTCTGCCATTGGATAAATTAATGACACTATCAAGAGAATTCCTTTTTGCTCCAGAGAGATGATTAATTGTCCTCTGTAATATAAAATGGCAATGGACCAGAGATATAGATAAACCATAGATATTTGAATGGATATGGGCCTTCCATTTAATTCTAGCCCCATTCTAAGAAAAATTGGTTCCTTTGATGCTAACCCTCATGAAGCGATCACTGAAGATATAAGTGCTGCAGCAAAGCAGGATGAAGAAACTAGATAGTGCTATCAAAAAGAAGAGTGTCTGGGATCTTAAAGACTTTTCTCCAAACAAGTAGCCATCTAAGTGAAGCATAAAACAAGTCCACATGGAAAAGGAACACCAGCCAGTTTGATCCAAGGATTATAAATAATATGACCCAAATCCAATGGAGGGTATAGTATCAGAGCTTAAATTGTGAACACCTGGTTTGCAGAAAGCCATGGATGATGGTGGAAATTGCAAATTCATTTACAGGATCCACGCACAGAGTAAGACTCCATGGAGTTTCCTCTGACCATAGTTGAAGGATGTGGATAGTCATATTATTTTTAAATTCCAGTTAAAATTCAAAAAGAAATAAAATTACTTCCTTCCCTCTACAAACACGCAAAAATTCATTTCGTGGCAATATTATGTTTTTAATTGAAAATCAAATATCACCCAAACATGGAAAAAAATTTCAAAATCTGAATTATTCTAGCAGCCAGAGTCATCATTGTGTCTGCCTTCACCCACAAATATATTGCTAAATGGGTCCTCTTAAGATTCTCTAAAATGATCTTAATGTTGCTATTTCTCCACGTTCAACCTTATTCTGATTTGGGTGGGTGTGCACAGATGCCTAAGTCAGTTTCTATTCAACAATGCATACACTTTTTGTTCCTATCATTGATTCCTATCCCCACAATGTGATAGCACTCATCCCGCTTCCTCCCTGTGGTTCTTGTTTGCATGCATGCTTTTCTTTTCTTTTCTTACTAATAATTTTATTAGGGGGCTTTTACAAATCTTATGGCAATTCATCATTCAATTGTATTAAGCACATTTGTAACATGTTGGCATCAACATTTTCAAAACATTTTCTTTCTATTGTGCCCTTGGTATCAGCTTCTCCTCTTTTCTCCCTTCCATTCATTCACCCCCTTGAATCCTTGATAAATTATATAATTGTTGTTGTTATTTTGTGTCTTATACTGTCCGTTGTCTCCTTTTTTCTCACGTTTCTGTTATCTGTCCCTCTCAGGAGAATGGGCTATATATCCAACCCCATCTAATGCTCTCTCCTGAACTTTGTCCCGGGGCAAATGCTGCTTTTCTGATTTCACATTGCTGGTTTTTATAAGGAGGGCATGTCTCCCTGGTGTTAATTTTCCCCTTATGGAATTGCTAAGTGCTGTCCAGTTGGTTTTGACTCATAGCAAGCACAGTGTGAACTGCTGCCCTATCCTACACCATCCTCACAAATATTCTTATGTTTCAGCCACTGTCGTCCTCACAGTGTCTATCTCTTTTGATAGACCCACTTCTATGGAGTTGATTCTGACACAGAGGAACTGCAAAGAGAAGAGTACAAGAGCTGCTAAGTTTTCTGAGGCTATAAATCTTTCCAGAAGCAGTCTGTTTCAAATGGTAGAGTAGAAGAAGCATGACCTTTAGTTTGGTAGTTCATTGTGGCAGAGATCATTTGATTAATTTATACACAAGTGATAGCAGTGTGGGATAAGCATTGGGCTAACCACAAGGTGCATGGTTCAAATCTACTGGCCATTCCTAAAGAGAATAATAGAACTGTCTGGCCTCTTAAGGATTTACAATCCCAGAAAGTGTCTTATATTGAGTTGTTATGAGTAGAAGTGACTCATGGCTGTGAGTTGGGTTTGGGTTCATGCTTGACTAGAGGTGAAGCCTTGTTCCAGGCTTTAGAGATGACCAAGAGCCATCATCTCAGGGCTCCAATGGTTTCCTATAAGACCAGTGCACATGACATTTTTTATATTTTACATTTCGTCTCAGATTTTTCTTCCATGATCTTCCATTGTGATCCCTTTCATAGAGGGGATCCAACCAACACCGTAGTGTAACCAACTCCATTAAGTTTTTCTGACTTTAGGATCATGAAGACTGAGGTTCACTTGGCCCAGTATACATTTGAATGAATTGTCTGCATCATTCTTTGACTTTTGTCATTTTTTTTTACCTCCAGTGAAGAACAGACCATAGGTAGCCACTTCCAAACTTTGAAGACCCAAGTCACTGCTTACTAAAGTAGGTATAAATAATTTTCAGTGTGGACTATGTTTTGTCAATTGACCTTTGTGTCTCCTGAAACTTAGCCACCAAATCCAGCCACTCACTCCATTTATTTGTTTGGATATAACTAAGATGTATTCATCCACACCTGTCAGTTCATCATCCTGTGGAAGTTTGTGTGTTTGTGTGCTGGAAGCTGTGCCACCAGTCTTTTCAAACTCCAACAAGGTCACTCATGGCAAAACTTTCCGTGGAATTTCTGGAATAAGAGCAAACTATGAAGTCAAAATAAGCTGTCCATTTCTGAGGCCTCTGGAAGCCTTTTAAATAGCAGTGAAACATGATCAGATATAGGGCTGGAATACGAGCTTCTCAGGTTGGAAGGCACTCAAAATACATTTGGGGAAGAAGATTTGTTCTAAATGATGTAGATAAAGGAAAGCTTTAAGGACCTTCATTACTGTTGGGGCATGACTCAGTATGAGAAGCAAATAAGAAGATTGATTAATAACCAGAATGTGAACAGACAGAAGATGAAGATAACTATATTTAAATATTTCTATATAGGCATTAGTGAGCTGAAATGGAATGGTATTGGTCTTTTTGAGTTAGACAATCATACGAATTACTGGGATATTTTGTGATATCAGGACTTTTAAGTTGTAAAAATCCAATGCAAGGCTTCCTTTGCCTATCTGTTGAGACAATAATGTGGTATATTTTTTGGAAGAGAGATGGGGCACAGAATAGCTATATTGGTGTAAGATGAAGAAGATAAAAGAGACATTTCAGTTAACTCTGGAAATAGCAAGGTCATAGAAGAAAGGGATTTGGAAGGGTGAGACCATCAGTGGTTCTCACTCTAATGGCATTGTAAAACAATCTAAGAATTTTTATTAAAACATTTGGGCCTGAACTTACCCCTGCCCACTGTTTTAAGCTGGGTTCTCCAGAGGAGCAAACCAGTGGGTCTTATAGATGTATATAGAGAGAGCAACTGACCTCAGGTTAATGACTAATACAGTTGCAGAGGATGATGTCTTCCAACTCCATAAGTCAGATGTCAGGCTGGCAGAGTCTATACACTCACAGAGGTTGACAGGTCTAAGATCAGTAAGTAAGAAGAGAGACTGCTGATGATGTTAAGATCAGAAAAAATACAGCAAGCCATTGACTCAAGCCCAAAGGCCTGGAGATCAGACAATACAAGACCCATATCCAGTGAAAATGAAGCAAACTTTGCCAGACAATCTCCAATGGAACTTTCAATTGATTGCTCATAGCACATATCAAAATGAATGTGATTATATTATATCAAATTTCACCATAATTGCTAAACCACTAAGAACCATTGTGGCGTGAGGTGGACCCTACCATTGAACGAGTCCTCAAAAGTGACTTCGTGATTGCGAAAAGTAAGAGACAGACACACAAAGCGGGGCAAGGAACTTTTGTTCCCTACATCAGGACCAAGAGAGTAAATGCATTTTCAGTGGTTTATATAATAGGTTTACACATCTTTCAAAGAGCATTCATGTCGTACAGCAAACATATTACCTAGTCAACGGGTATTACCTGATGCTGGTTGACCTTAAATGTACTTGAACCCTCTGCATTTGTACCTTGCTACATTTGATGGTGGTCTGGCAGTAGAACTTGATTGTTCTTATCTACAAATAACCTTCAGGCAGAGTGAAGTAGCCAGCTAACAATGAGTATGAAAAGAAAATGTTCTGAAATTGATTGTGATTGTGAAACTCTTCTCAGTATGATACAAAAATATTAAACTTATTACATGTGCAATATATGGCAATAAAAATATTTTAATCACCTAATAATTCTAGCATGCAGCCATTATGTAGAACATCTGGATTGGACAATTATCGACCATTTTAGCAAAGATCAATATAACCCATCCACAAAAGCAGCAGAGGTGATGGCAAAATCTGAAAAAATAGGTTGGCCTAGATCATGGAAGCCACCTGTATGTCTTTGCAACTCTTGTCCTGAATCTTTGGTCCTTCATAAAATCCAAAAGTATAGGACATAAACACAGGAATTCCAGCAACTGAATTTGAAATGAGATGAGAACTTGCAATAGAAATTCACTTTAAAAAGATTACATTTTTTTGCCTACCTCAATGAATCTGTAGACTACTATGTTTGCGGATGCTTTATAGCTATGCTTAAAAATAACTACATAATTACCCTTAGCATATGACATGTAAAATATTTGTTAACTTTTCCATTTCACCCACTAATTGGATAGCCATGCAAGTTCACCAGGTCAATGTCACTCAAATGCACAAACTCTGCTTAGGGATATTTCCTCAAATCTCTCTCTTGTCTGACAACTTGATGAGTCTGAATCTTGTGATATCACTCAGCATGGGTAAAAGGGAGGATAGCTAGGAGTACTGAAGCTGGGGTGCTAATCGAAAACAAACGGGGTCCATTAATAAAGTGTGTATTTAGATAGGATAAATAAACTGTCAATGCTCATGGGATGTAGTGGACTGGGGTAAAACTAGGACAGCACTGAAAAGAAATGTTCTTTGTAGGATACAAAGTATCTTGTACCTAGTAGTTTGACCTTAGGACAGTTTTACATTTTGCAGTGGTCATTTAGCAGATGAAACATAAAGATTAAGATTCAAACCACGAGAACATAAAGCTATGAACTACCTCTACCATGAAGCACATCCTCCCTCTTCCCCAGCTGAAATTTGCTCATTCTCCAACTCTAAATGGTGACTTCTTCCTCTACACTGAATCTGTCAGCATAACCAAATACTCTTCTGTCTTTCGAGATGGGTCACAGTCTTAAGGATGCTGTTGTGACTCCCTCTCTGGTCTCTTGGATAAAAAGACCACTTAGGATGATCCTTAACACCATTTCATTTGGGTTGTGAGGTAAGTTAACACAACCTGAAAACTAATTTCATTTTCTGCTTTTATTACTAATGAATGTGCTCAACATACCTGACTATTCCCCTGAATATTCTCACCCAAATTCTTAATTTGTCTCATAAATCTAAGTACAAAGCACAGATTGATGTACCAGGGAGATGGCAAGGTCAATCATTCCAACAAACCATTCACCTGGCGATCTGCTACAATGAAACAATTATAGCCAAAAATCAGGATCAACATAAGAGCACACAACAGTAATATCTGCAGCATGATGGTAATAGTTGATGGCGCACACACACACGTGCTGTGCATGTACAGTCCTGTTCCTCCTGCAATATTACCTGCACTTCTATTATCCCAGCTTTTTAAATATTGCCAATCTTGTAATTACAAAGTAGTATTTGATTCTTGTATTTTCTTTTTGTAATTAGCAGTGAGTTTGAGAAGATATTTATATATTTATTAACTATTCCTATGAATTATTATTTGTAATCCTATACTCATCTATATCGATTTTCAGTCTTTTTTGAAGAATATCACTATTTGTAATATGTTTTAAACATTAAAGAGTCTTCACTGTTGTTAACTCCATAAGTTAACGATTCCTGTTTTTTTAATTTTAAATGAAAGGATATATTTTTCTTTCATTTTCCCTTGTTATTTTGTTTCTTTGTTGAAGTTGTTTCCATGCCTGTGCTTTTGTAGACTTTTTAAAAAGATGCTTCCCCTTGCTGCAGGAGGCCAGGGCGTCCCCCTGTCTTCCATTCATCCTCCTCCTGTGTGTCCTTCCTTGCCACCACCTTCCCCTCGGCTGCTGCTGCAGCTGCTCTTGCTTTCTGCTCCTCCTGCATCTCCTTCTTCTCTGACTTCTCTTTTTCTCAGACTAAATTTTCACTTTTCCAATCAAGAGGAGATTATAAATTCAACTTCACCTATTGCCATCACCAATAAAACAAATGGATATTTTAATACCAAATTACAAGGAAATTGTGGCCCACTGAACTAGAGCATTCCCCACCATAGAGCAGAAATGTGGCTGAGAGTGAATGGACACTTGGCAACTGGCGAACATCGCTCTGGTGCCTGGTTGTCTTGCTAAGGGCTGTCTCAGACTAACCTCAGACAGTCACTGATCTCCTTTCTGACATTATAGATTAGGTTTGATTTTATAGCATTTCACATTAATGCAATCATAATTTATATTGGCTGACTCACTGTTCCTTTTGCATAGAATAATGTTGCTTTTCATCCATGTGTTATGGCTTATCAGTGGTTTGAGGCTTTTATTGCTGAGCAGTGTTCCATTAATAAAATATATCCCAATTTGTTTCTTAATTCACTGCCTCTAGGCATATGAACTGTTGTCACTTGCACTTGTGGGCAGACTTTGTGTGGATTTGGGTTTTCATGTCCTCTTGAATGCCTCTTTAAAAGTAGATCTCCTGAATTGAAAGATAAGAGTATGTTTTACCTGATAAGAATTTGCCATGTTTTCAAAGTTATTGTGTCATTTAACATTCCAACCAGTAATGCAGGAGTGTTCTACTTCCACGTCCTCTACATTCATGGCTGCACTTGCTATTGTACTTTTAATTCTAGAGATTCTAGAGGTACCTCACAAGAAAGACCTGGTGGTCTAATCCAATGAAATAGTGATTGAAGACCCTGTGGAATACAATTGTATGGGGTATATTGTGTACCTCATTGTGATTTTAACTTGGATGTTCACAAGAGCTGATGATGTAGAACATGATTTCATGTGCATATTGAATTCTTGTGTATTTTTAAGTGTTTGCTTTGAACTGTTGACCATTGCATAAACTGAGCTGTTATCTTCTGATTTAAGAATATTTCATATTGCCAACATGAAATAAGAATATTTCAATAAGAATATTGAAATAAGAATATTTCAATAAGAATATTTCAATATGCCAATGAAGGTGGAACATGATGGTGGGACAGGAGGGAGATGGAAGGAAATAGAGGAAAGAGCTAGAAGGCAAAGGGCACTTACAGAGGTCTAAATATAGGTATGTTCATACATAGATACAACTATATATTATAAGATGGGAATAAATTTAAGAAAATATCTATAGGCCAAATATTAGGGTAGCAGGTGGACCTTGGGCCCTCACCCTGGTGCTCCCTCAATGCAAGAACACTTTGTTCTATGAATCTGGCATTCCTCGAGGCTCAATGGCCCAACACGATCACTGAAGTAAAATGGGTGCACAAACAAATGTGGTGAAGAAAGCTGAAGGTGCCCAGCCATCAAAGGATATATC